>JAFMSR010000005.1:11859794-11882652 GCA_022818135.1 Saxidomus purpurata
CCGAATTGTCGAATAACAACGTTTACGAAATATGTTGGAACATTTAGATATAAACTATAAACGGGTTATGTTTAGCATCTCATGTGCTGCAGAAATGTATCAATGGTAGACATGGTACAGTCGTCTTACACGAGGGGGAGGGGGGATTTTCCAGCACTGGTGAAAACTGTAGATATCCCCATCTGGTATGCAAGAATAATTAAGATTATGGTAGACATGGTAGATTAAATTTCTGACCGTTTAATCTCATTTTGATCGCAGCTTTATCGTTACATAATTCTATTCTATTCCGTGTTTTGCACAGCAATACTTACTTGAGCCGAAGCACTCTTTCTCGACTACAGAAAACAATTCAAACATATTTTCCTGTTAACATCTGTATTTAATAATCATAAAAAACCACTTCGAATCAATATTATAAAAGAAAAAACAGTCTAATCAAAGAGCTGTGTTTCAATCAATTCTTTTGAATTGGAAACTTAAACTTTACGCAACTGGCATGAATCATTGATTATGTATTCTAATTTTAATGTCAATGTTTGGATTTAACATCTAGCAGATTATATTATCGAAACATAGGTTATGTGTTCAATGAACGTAAAATGATAAGGAAATAGATTTCACATTTGAGTGATATACCGGTTAGTATATCACTGTGTGGAGTGTAGATGCGTAGTAATTTAATTATGAAGGCCGTTAATTTAAACACAAAAATGTTCAAAGGGGTAATATTTGATGAGCTTACACGAAGTCGCTGCCTTTACCTTGTATTATTATTCAACTTTACAATATTACACTCTGTATTAGATCAATTGCACACATGATATGAAACAGGTAGAGCTAATACAAAGCATAACTGAGCCAATATGAGAAAAGCAGGGCCAATACGAGAAAACAGGGCCAATATGGAATTCAAGCATTCTGATTGGTTTAAAAGAGAGGGCCAATACGGAGAAGTCACTTCCGTTAGATTTTTAAACGACGCCATTTTGTTTTTAGACTCATGCTGATATCGAAAAATGATTGTAAAATTTTTATTTTCGAAATAAATATAGGGTTATGGGTATTCATTTTCTTAGTTAGATCATTTTCTATCCATCCATAACAGTTTTGAAGTAAAATTCGAGAAAAAGTTGATTTTCATTTTTTCACCCCCCTCCTGTATATTTATTTCTTCTTACTTGTGTGAAAATGCGATTCAAACGGTGAGAAAATAAATCTACCATGTTCATTGAGTTGTGGATAAGGAAATCCCACCCTCGGGTTGAAATACGTCCAAAAAAACTCGGCAGAGCCTCATTTTTGCGACGTATCTCAACCCTTGGTTAGGATTTCCTTATCCACAACCCATGAACATATTAGATTCTCTTTATATTCTTGTTTATTTAGCCAATATTGTAAAGTTGAATAATAAAATTATCATTAATCAAGTGATTTCATATTGGCCTTGTTATTTGTCCTCGGGCAGTCGTATTGGCCCTCGGCCTTCGGCCTTGGGCCAATACGACCACCCTCGGATAAATAACAAAGCCAATATGAAATCACCTGATTAATAACATTGTAGTATTCCGTACATTCCGTTATTCGTCTTATTTTTGTTGCTGCTGATATTGCTGGCGATACCGGAAGTGTAGAAAATTTTACTACAATTTGCTTTAAATCACGTGAATGCATTCACAACAATACAAATCCAAACGTATTAGTACATGCACACTCATAGATATTGTGTGAAAATTACGCAAGAGAAAATTTTCAGCAGTGAAAAATAGTTCCGGGCGCCTAGAGTGATATACTTGGTAGGTATATCACGCTTAAATCCTTCTTTGCCAATATAGGAGAAATGTTAAGACGTGTTAGAATAAATACAATTTCAAAGAAAACCCTATGGCAAAAAATGCTTCATTTTACCAAATTAATCATTATAAAGGGTTTCTGTAATATATTAATCGTACAACAACAACTCTACATAGATTAGTGAATGGTTTACGGTACTGCAGTATATTTTAAACCGCTTATTTCATCGATAATGACTGGGAATGCATAGCTTAAACTTTTAGGTTAAGTAATTATATATACTTCAAAATAATCTATTATTCGTGTTTTGGAGGTTATTTAGTTTGACATCAGTTATAGGGTATGTCCCTTTAAACGCCAAAAAGTGATAAGAGGAATAAATGTTTGTTATACATTCACTCATAACTTACTTGATGGACGTGATTCTGGGGGAAGAACTTGTGCGGATCATGATCTTTCTGTACAATCTGATCATGACCTGCAAAGTTCTCTGTCAAGTTGGTTATCTGTTAGTAAACACTGATTTAAAGAATAAATGGTAGTATTGTTTAAGGTAGGAGATGGCCATTATCGGTCAATATTTGAAATTTACAGATAGTATGGTAAGGGTTAAAAGAGAATATTATGGTTTGTTTCATTGTGTACTTGTTGCAGTTCCACCACAGTGAGAGTGATGTATGGGCCGTGACAGTGTGCTAGCTTAACAACAGTGCAAATAAACCATGAGGGCCAAAGTAAAGGAGAAAACTCTGATATGGCTGGCTTGTGTTTCAGTGTACTCAAGATTTGTTGGTTCCAGAGGTTTTGTTTTTGCAAGTAAGTTGTTATGGTTACTGTAAATCGGGTCATTAATGCGTGACGAAAATTAATCTTTCGCGAGATTTTTAAATCAACGAAGTCGGAAATTCATATAAATTGAATCATCGCAAATATAACCATATCTACAGTATTTTAAGCACACTGTATAGTAATGACTAAGTATGCCCTATTCGAAGAAGAGAGGTATATCGTTTTGCAGATGTCGGTCCGTCCGTCCGTCTACCAAGGGGTTTCCGGAGGATAACTCGAAAACGCTTGGACCTAGGATCTTGAAACTTGATGTAAAGGTTGGTTATGACCAGCAGATGACCCAAGTGACTTTGAGGTTATTAGATCAAAGGTCAAAGTCACAGTGACCCGGAATAGTAGGACAGTTTCCAGATGATTACTCGATAACGCGTTGCCCTAACATCTTGAAACTTGATGTTGAGTTTGGTCATGAACAGTAAATGACCCCTTTTGATCTTGAGGTCAGTAAAAGTTACATTTGAAAACGCTTTAGAATTTTCATGTACATTCATAAACCACAAAGGCTTAAGGCTTAATGATTTATTTCTGAGCATCAGGACAACAATCAATTGTTTATTAGAATTTCAATAATGCTTAAAAAGATATCATTTTAATTCTAAGAAAATCAAATATTACAAAATGATAAGTGAATGCTCCTCCGTGGTCGAGCTGTTAAGGGCCTTTTAATCATAAAATCTCTAATTGATTGAGTGCCATTAATTTGCACCAACTACTGACCATGACGCTTTTAGTGCGAAAGTTGGCAGTTTCTTACGCAGGATGGGGTTATAGTACCGGTACTTCCAAGGAACGATGGTTGGGTAAACTGTCCGCCTATATATGACTGAAATACTATTGAAAAATGGGCGTTTAACTACAAACAGAACAAAAACAAAGCATTGGGTTATTTACTAGAGACATTTGCTTTACATCATATGAAGCACGATGACCTCATTTTTACATCATAGTGCTCTATAGCTGGCCAGCGTGTCAGAACAGGATGTTTGATATCTTTTTTTTTAACTGATAGAATGGCACCATTCTAGAATAATTCATACATCACTATTAATACTCCTTTATGTAATAAACAGGGATAAATGAAATAGTTTTACAGTGATGCAACAGAAACAGCAGGTTATCCTGCCTCCCATGGATCCAGCAGATTGCTTATTGCAAAACATAATATTTAGGTGTAATGCCAATCATAAAGTAAACAGTAAGGGCAAGATAGGAATTCTGCTAAATATGGAGCCTGTAGAACAATGTATATTACAACCAGAAGAATAAAAGCGCGGTTGAATTAACGTTATACAATGTAAGCCGAAAGAACAGATTCTCTCTAGGTATGAACATCACGAAGTACGAAGCTGGACCGTCCATACTGAATGTGTACTATAATTTTTTACTTACTTATACAAACTCTCTGTGATAATTTATTTTTACAATGTGTAAATGCTTTTAAATGTGTTTATGTATCTTTTCTCCCTTGCACAGATTCTGTATATAATGGCACACTAAATCCTATCGACCCCGATGTTTGCCTTACACAGGATATCACGTTTACATGCACACTTCGCAGTCCACCTGTGTCTGCAAACTCCATAGGCTTTGCGGTTAAAAACGAGAGTACAAATACAGAATATGTAGCCGTGGAAAATAAAGAGATTAACATCATCAGTGAGACAGTGTCCGAATTCACAATATACAACATCAATGCTTCACCTAATTCGTATATCTATGTGAGATGTTACTACTGGGAAACTCAAGGTGATCTAAATGACACGCTAAAAATCGATGAAACGTCCACTGCAACAGTATTCTGTAAGCGTTCTAAACAACATAAAATAAATTCTCGTTTCTTTAAATCATTAGTTTTGATATCTTTTATGTAGTATTTTCCAGCCGGTTTGGTTTTTACCTCGCTCGAACACAAAGCGCTCAAAGAGAGTAAGTGTGATCTTGTCACCCTATGCCCGGCATCAGTCGTGTGTCATCCATCCAACAGCTTTTGCACACAGCAGAGGCTGCAGTTCTCGTGGATTTATCACGAAACTGAAAATCTTGCATGAGTTTGCTTTAAGGCGATATGGTTTTTAAAAAACCATGTCACTGTATCAGATCTTAGAATGTGCATGAATAAGAGGCTGCATTTTCATTGGATCTAAATGCAATTTTTACCAATGAAAACTGAAAATACATGTAAAAATATCTTTAATACCTTTTGTCTTAATTATCTCATCATACCTCTGTTTGGCCTTTCTAAACTTTCACATTCTTTAATTAACTTCATTATATATATCTTATGCAAGATTCCATATTCATACATATTTTCAATATAACTTTTTGCGACTACAGTTCATTTGGGATAATATGACAGCGATGGGGCAGACGAGTCCAATAGTATTTTGTAAAATAATTGGATAACGTCAATTGATCTACCTTTTGTAAACTTGGTTGTAATTTTTTGTGTCCACAAACTTGTTGTGTCACTTTCTAATTATCATTATGTGAACATTGGTTAGCTTTGTCCGGCGTCCGGCGTACAAAATCTGTTAATATTTTACTTCAATTGACAACTTCTCCAAAACCGCTAGCTGGATGTTTCTGATATTTGACGTGGATGATCCTGGAAAGATCTCTACAAAAGCTTTACAAATCATGGACCTGGGTTAAAAATTGGCTCCGCCTGAGAGGGTTTTTGATTTTTACCTCCTGCCAAGGGAGAAAAGTAGTACTAGTTCTTGACATTTGTAAAGTGTTGAAGTAGTCTCCCTTTGAACTAGAATTATAGTATTGTCTCTACAGCCTTTATTATTCTTCTTATATAAAGAACATACATTGTACCTGAGACTGATTATTGGAAAATTACCAAGTCACATTAGGTCATGCTAAAATAAGACAATAATGTCAATATTTCCCAAGCCATTATTAGACATTACGTATGTTATGAACTTTGGGTAACTTTGGAGAAGTGTGTTCACATTTTACTGTTGTACAGATGTAATTAAGGAGAATATTCTATGATTAGCTTAGTAAAATAAGAAATGAGATTTTGTTTCAGTGAAAATATAAATATAATAAGATTTCTTAAAAACGAAATAAGATTTCGTAAAAACCATATATCATTTCGTAATTACGAAATATATTTCGTAAAAATGAAATAACATTTCGAAATTACGAAATCTTATTTCGTGTTTACGAGTTATATTTTCGTTTTTACGAAATGTTGTTTCGTTTTTTTCGAAATCTTATTTCGTTTTTAAAGCTTATTTCGTATTTACGAAATATTATTTCGTTTTTACGAAAATTAATGTATTTCGTAAATACAAAATAAAAAAAAAAGTATGACATGTCACTTCATGGGCACCGTAAAAAGGGTATGTTTTCAGTTTTATTTCATATTTATGAGAGGTAAATGTGTCTGTGTCAGAAGAAAAAGAACAATAGCGCAGTAGTATCGGGTTTGGCGTTAGAAGATTTGCATTTTATGACCCCAAAGGGGCATGAGTTCCGAGTCTTTCTTGAACCTTTATGTGTTTCTTTTTAAACTAAGTAAATCTAGGTTATATGCGTTTTTTTTTTGCTATTGTATTTACTTTTTATTGAGCGTTTTTATGATCAACGTCAGTAAGCTGTTCTGTCATAGTTTCAAATATGCGTGTTGCAAAATTATGTTCATGATCGAAGACAAATTATAAATTCCATTCACCTAAACTCACGTGAAAATTGTGAAAAAATAATCAGTTGGTTTTCAATTCAGAAGGTTAGGTTAGGGTTAGGGCTTAGGATTAGGTCGATCTATCCATGGCGACATTCTGGTTTTTCCACAAAAAAGTGTTTCTTTTTATAGATTAACAGCGCATTGCTTTCTTCCTGCTGGTCTTTATTGAGAGGCTTGCCATTATTTGGAGGTCGATTATAGCAGATGCTTTCCTCGGTTAATTGTTTGAGTTAAACACCCGTTTATAGCAGCTACCTAAATAAAATTTTCAGTTTTGATGTTTTCCAAATCAAGTTAATTTTTTTAAGACAGGTGTGACTAAAAATCAGTGCATGAAATACATAGTCAATTAAAAAAAATTGAAAACACATTGCTTGAACGAAGATTGTGACTTTGAGATAGGCATGAATTTGACAGAATTGGCAATAACCAGAGTCCAGTGTATTTGTATTTTGTTTGTTAGCTATGCCGAAGAAGATTGAAAAGATCGACTGCATTGTGGAGAACTATCTTAGGTCAATGACTTGCACTTGGGATTATGGGACATCAGGAAAGCCGAATAACGTGTGGTTCAAATGGTATGGTTTTTTTTTTCAAATTTTTATCCTTGCTGTTTTAATTTAACTATGTATTACACCGAAGCAGTTGCTTTCAGTCTCCAAAAATGTGAGGTTGTTATTGCATATTTCTCTTAACCGTTTTCTCATATGTTCATTTGAAGTATATAAATGTTTGTTATAACATGTTCTCAACTTATAATGCTCGCACCGGAGACGGAGGGAGTATATTGGTTTGCGCAAGTTGGTTTGTCAATCTGTCGATACAAACCTGGTCCGATCAATAATTAGAAAATGAATTGTCCTAGGTTCATCAAACTTGGTAGGTAAGTTGGTCATGACAATATGCCTTTTGGTTTCAGAGGTCAATAGGTCAAAGATTAAGGTCATACTTACCTTAAATAGTTCAAGTATATCCGATTAATAACTGAAAAATGCTTTGGCCTACGAATCCTCAAACTTGGTAGGCTGGTTGGTGACACCATATAATTTTGTAGTCAGCAGGTCTCAAGTCACGGAGACCTTTAACACAAAACTCTTGCCCGATCAACAGCCACAAAACGCGTTGGGCTAGTTTCCCCAAACTGTGAAGATAGGTTGGTTGTGACTAGTAGAGGACATCTATTGATTTTGAGGTAAACAGCTCAAGATCATAGTGAACTTTATTGCAAAACAACTCATTGGCTAATTGGCTGCCATCATGGTGCATTCATGTTTTACAAACATCTTTTGCTGATCTTAAAGCTGTTCACTTTTAGATTATGGTGAAAAAGTAAGGTTCTTCAACACCTTCTATTACATTTGTTGTAATATATCAATTTGAAGAAGTTGAAATTTTCACGAGAAGCTGTTGGCGATCAGCTTTCTGTTGGCGATCAGCTTTAAGACTCACACCCATAATCAAACCGACCATCTAGGCTTTCATGTGCCTGAGCATGGATTGAACTAGTGTCCGTGGGACTGCGATACGAATGTCACAATTACTAGGCCAGAGAAGCTCACATTTCCTCTCATCATTGGTTATTGGCTCTTATACGGCTACAAATTTCTCTTACGTGGCTAATTAGACGCATAAATACCGGTACTGGAAATACGCCACATAGTCACTGAAGTATCCGTTTGTTAGAACGTCCATCCTTCCGTACATCCAGAAATCCTTCAGTCACTCTGTAACAGTTCTTGTTCGCTCCATTTCTCCTTAACCACTTGAAAGATTTTGATTGAACTCATAAAGGTCATATATTCACCTCATCAAGACAGTGTGAAAAACTCTTGAACCGGTCATGCTGGCTCAAGGTCAAGGTCACAACTTAAGAACAATGGTTTTAGTCTTGAGCTTCCTGTCCGCTCCATATCTCTTTTACCCCTTGAAAGATTTTGATAAAACTCTGGTAAAATGTCCGCCTCATCATGACGATGTGCAGAGCCAATGAGCCGGTCTCGCTGGCTCAAGGTCAAGGTAACAAATTAAGGTCTAACATCTGAGTATTGAAATACATGTCAGTTCCATATTTCCTTAACCCCTAAAACGATTTTGATAAAGCTCAAGTCAAATGTTCACCATTTCAAGAAAATAAGCAGAACCCATGATCTGGTTATGTTTGGTCATGGTTATTGTCACAACTTAAGGTCAAAGGTTTGGGTCTTGAATTTCCTGTCCGCTCCATATCTTCTTTTAAAACACTTTTAAGCATTTTGATGAAAGTGTGTTAAAATGTTAACCTCTTCAAAATAATTTGCAGGATCCATGAAATGGCCATGCCGACTCTAGGTCAAGGTCACAATTTAAGGTCAAGGATTGAAGTCTGACTGCTCAGTATCTCCTTAACCCTTTAATACAATTTGATGAAACATATGTTCACCATTATTTATTTTCCTTTTGGAAATCCACGCTGTGCACCTCTGAGAGAAAACTTCACACAGTAATATTAACTCCTTTAATGTTTGTATTTGCGGCGGCGGATATCGCTATCTTTAAGACTGTCTTGTTCCTGATGTTGTCGTTCTTGAAATTAGTTTCAGGTTTCTTTTCAGGAGAATCCCTCAACTCTCCGCCGCTTGGAATAATTGTTCTGGCCTCAACATAGAGCACGGCTACTGTTTTTGGAAGAGTTCACGTGAAGGAGATTTTACGATGAAATTAATTGAGATTAATATCACAGTGGGAAAACTATGTGGAGTAGAAATTCCGTCGAACTTTACAATAGACACTTCAAAGATTGGTAAGAGCATAATAACATCTGATATGAGTGTTCAAGAACAGTTCAAAAAGCTACAAAAGCGTTCTTTGTATTTGAACTAAAACAAATTTGTATAAACTAAATTTAGGTCATTCTCGTACATCTAGAGCATTTATTACATAATTTCATGTTTGTCTGAAAGGTTGGCAAACCACTGATGCACGAGGTTGAATTTAGGCATGAGGCTGCTTTATATATGGAGATATGGAAATATGTGCCAAAAAACGTGATTACTTTTGATAAACTGGATGTTTACAGTTATTTGCTAAGGGTAGATTTTGTAGATTAAAGAAATGATTGAGCAAGTCAGTACTGTTAATTAGGTAATCTTCGTGATAATTTAATTTTCGAGATTTTCGCCAATTAACTTCGCTAATTTAAAAATCTTGCAAAAGATTTATTTCAACAAGATAAACTATTAGAACATAAATCGCAAAATTTACATCGCGCAGAAATTACTCGATTTACAGTATTCCTTTAACATGTGTGTTATATCATTCTTAGCTCCTTTGAGCACGGGAGATTATGGGTAAACTATATCTGTAGCTAGTTCCGCAATTAGCCAACTATCCATCTGCATGTCCACCAGTTTGCTTAAAACCTTATCCTATGAATTCGCTAACTGTTGATGGATGTTAACAAAACTTTGTATATACATTTGATGATCGTCTATAAAAGCTGTTAAGAGAATTAAGATTCATTGGGACATTCTGGTTGCCATGGTCCTGCCTCATTTCTTAGAATGGACTTGCCCATTTTCCAGTAGACAGTACCATTATGTACTCAAAGGAAGCATATTTTGTGTAATTACACTCTTACATTTGCATTTCAGTAAAACCAGATCCAGTCGTTGGACTTCAAGCAATTGTTTTAAACAGCACGTGTATTGAAGTATCGTGGCAAACAAACAACTCACACACACAATACCCTAAAGGACATAGATTGGTTGTATCAAGCAAATGGCGTGATGAGGTAAAATTTTCTACAAATACAGCCCCGCAAAATTAAAAGCTTGACATTTGCTTTAAGCTTGCAGTTACATACCGTAAATATCCTTATAAAAACCTCTGCTGATAGTTAAACTGTTTCCAGAAGGGGTAAGCCATGTTTACAATATACGCTTTCTATTGCTTTACTGTATTTCATAATTATATTATGTATTGCAAACGACTGTGGATTGGTGCAAAATTGTCAGAAATTTTATACATTTTGTATCTATATTTTTGTTTTGTCTGTTAGTTTAAACGCATTTACTATATGTTTGACATATGCACCAGAATGGCGTTTCTCTTACATTCTCGCAGATTGTAGTGCCTAACGGCTTTCCAATAACCCAGGACAGGAAAATATTAATTGGATAAACTCTCGGCATAAACGGTCCAGTTTTCATGACACCCTTAAGTTTATTTATCAAGTTACTTTCAACAACTGAAGAACAAGTTCTTGCAACATATAGTTTATTGCTTCCTGGATTTCTGACCAGTTCTTACACAGAAAGGATTTTGAGGTCGCATTAAATGCCACTGCTGGGATTCGAACCTACACCCTTGGGAATAGGAGTCCAACGTTGTATCCCTACACCAAGGTGCCTTCCTTATGTCCATTATGGATGGATGGATGGATATAATTTTCATAAAAATATTTGATAAACAGATGAGGGTCAAAGGCTCGAGCCTTGCTACGGACCATAATGTTGGTTGTTTCTTATGAAAGATGGTTATTCACCAGTTTGTAAAACTGCTGCTTGTAAAAGTAAATGTTTTAGTTGGAACGGGCGTCAATCTCTAGACACAGCAAACAAACTTGACTTTAAATTAATATTTAACGTGTATCCACCCTATGCAAGTTCATATAACATAAGTAGTTTAGATTCAGTATAAATTATATTGCAGCAAACATATAAGTTTAACACAACAGCAGACTTTGATCATCTTGGACTTGCGCATGAACGGGTAGTCTGTCAATTGCGACCTTACACGGAGTACAAATTTAACGTATCAATTCAACCCACCGGGGACCAAGTTGGTTTTTACAGCGATCCAAGAGTGACCACGGCCAAAACTTTTTCAGACCGTAAGTTAAATTAAACAATTGACCAATCACAGATTCAATACCAAATAAAGAGAAGAATTACCAAAACGCACATGTTGACATATATGTATTACATGTATTTATAAGGACATTTTAATTGATATGTCTGGTGTGAATAAACGTTTTATATGAGTGGTTATTTCTTTACTAGCTATGAGTCAGTTTTCAAATTGCTGTATCTTATATTCTATACTTGTCTGTCAAAGCTCTTAAGGTCATTAAGGACACGTCATATTAAAACTAAAGATGAAAATATGCTTAATAACCTGTACTTTTTAAGGTACAGTTAATGGAAGTAGAATGAGTTGTTTTGAATAGCATTTTTAGTTTATTAATTGTTTAACGTTCATGCTAAATTTGAGATTGATTTCAATGAAAACAAAATTGAATTCAAGCCTTTACTTAATTTGAAAGTGGATTTTTCAGTTCCTGATGCTAGTCCAGAAGTCACAAAAGGGGGTTACAAATGGTACCCAAGGGAGTGTGAAGGAAATAATCTAAGAAGACATGTTTGCATTTTTTGGAAGGTGATTATTGTCTCTTGTTAGTTGCAAGGTTTAACTTCAACATCATAATTGAGTGATTTTGGTGGGATATGTCTTTTTAGCTCACCTGAGCACAAACTATTTTGATCGGCTGATGTCCATATTTTGTCTGTCGTTTGTTCACACTTAATATAGGCTGCATTTTCCTCTGGATCTTCATGAAACTTGGTCAGAATGACAGCCTTGATGCAAACTATGTCAAATTCGAATGTAGGTAATCTGGGGTTAAAAACTAGGTCACCTTGTCAAATCATAGCAAAACCTCAAGTTTGCAACAGAGGTTGCAATTTTCATTGGATCTTCATTAAACCTGGTCAGAATGATTATCTTGATAAAATCTAGGTCTTGTTTTAATATGGTCTAGTTCGAATATTTTTCATCTGAGGTCAAAATTTAGGTCCCCCGGTCAAATCATAGAAAAAACTTGTGTATCAAAAAGAGGCTGCATCTTTATTGGATCTTCATGAAACTTAATCAGAATGATTGTCTTGCTAAAATCTATGTCCAGTTCGAATATCGGTTTTCTTTGATTTACTTAGTCACCAGGTCAAATCATAGAAAAATTATGTGTATGCCATAGAGGTCACATTTAAAACCCTTTCATCATGAAAATTGGTCAGAATCTTTCTTTCAGTGATTTAATATCTGAGTCACCATGGGTTAAAAACAAATAAAAGAAAATCCTTGTTAACACTTAGAGGCCACATTTATTACCGAATCATCATCAAAATTGGTCAGAATGTCTGTTTCAATGATTTATAGGTCATATTTGAATCTGGATCATCTGGGGCAAAAAAACTGGGTCACACAGTCAAATCAAATGGAAACGTTGTTAACACTCTAGAGGCAATATTTAATGTTCAGTCTTCATACAAATTGGTCAGAATACGTGTCCAAATGATTTCTAGTTCTTCATCTTAAAACTGTTGCCTGTGGTCAAAAATTGGGTTACTAGAACAAATTAAATAAAAACCCTTGTTAACAGTTTGGAGTCAAACTCGAAATATAAAGTTTGTGGGTTCCAATTCTGTCGGAGGTTTTTTTACTGCAGCACCTTTTGGCGTGAATACTGGTTCAGATGTGCATCTCAATATTAAGATCAGATATTTCAATATTTTTTTAGATTTCCACATGTACTTACTAGTTTCAACATAGCATTATCGGAATTTATTTCCTGCAACATTATGTATTTACTCTAGTTTGTTCAGATATTCTCCAATCACTTTCATCGCACCTACTGCTCTGTGAACGTGTTTTGATGTATAAAAAGTTTAGCCCACGCTGGTTCCATAACGACACTTTAAATGTAAGAAAATGTTCATGTAGTGTTGAAAACATTTTGCAGTAGCTATTTCCCCTTATTGTGGTTTACAAAACAAAAGTGAAAATTAATACTCTGGTGTCAATATATTATATTCATACTCTGGTCATATCTGCAGTATTATTTGTATCTCTGTTTTGTTTCAGCAAATCAAAACGGTGGATAGAAATGGACCAATGAAAGGTCTTAGGGGTTTATTCACTGCCAAAGACAACCCAAATAGCTTCATTGAAGAGGATTGGGCCGAAGATTTGACATACGGTTGTAGTTCCTTAATGTGTAATACAAGTTACACGTTTACAATCCAGGCACGGAATGTAAATGGTACATCTAAATACAACTCGCGGTTGAAAATATCTTCGGCCTTTTCAGGTAGGACTTTATTTTATTTTTGACAAATAGCTATGTCATAACTTGAAGGTACAGAGGTATTTTAAATCATTGAAAGTTTTCTCTTAGTTTTGTTCAAGGATCTTTGCAATTACTAACTTTAGTTGCTGATATTTCTCTTATCCTGGCGGCGTCGAGTATTTGGAATGCAAAATAAAGATCCATGGACGCGAGTCTATGAATAGCTTCGTCAAAAGTTAAAATTAAACACGTAATTTTTCTAAATTGCGAGTATGTTTATAATGGTGTTAACTATGTTACTATATTTAAGTTCCTTTATTTCCACTTCTTTGGTCGTTTACGAGCAAGAAAATGTGTCAAAATGCATCCGATCTTAATAATAATTCACTAATTAATAGTTTTCATTACACGAGTTGTAAGTGTCAGTATAATACAATAGTATGGCATCCCAATTGTTTACAACTGAAACATATTTTGAATTTAAAGGTAAAAATGAAAATTGAAAAAGATGCACCCATCCCACTTAAGAACCTAAAACTACCTAAAAATACAATTAATGTCAAGATTTTAGATATTACATAAAACATATAAAAAGATATATTTTCAACTTGTTTTTATTGCGGTCCGCTATATTTAATACGTGGTGAGTAAAAGATGCATGGAGACTTAAGCACTAGATCGAATATATGCGCCTCTTTTTATTGAAAAATTGAGGTACTTCCTACATGAAAACTGTAGACACAGTCTATTTTTTTGGAAAGCAAGAGTTGTCGTTTGTAATTGACTTGTCGTTCGTTTCATAGAGGGTGCAATCTACGCTGATAAAAATAGAGAAAAGTGTATTTCACGTTTCATGCGCAATCTATGCTGAGATAAATGGAAATATGATAGCTTTTTCCACTTACACAGCCTTTGACATTAAAGAAATAAAGCACAGTCAACTGAATAATCTTCGATTGCCTTTTTAAATGTATATAATATCATATTAGCTCATTATATTAGCTCATTTTACTTCCATTTTAGGAGCAAGCACTTTTGTTTAAGTGTACTTTTACGCATCCACGAGTTCGAATCCCACCCCAAACCCAATATCAGTTTTAGCTTTTAAACATTTTAAAAAAATTTACGGCAAATAATCATAAAAATCTTCATTCATGTCAAATTAATAAATAATAAATTGAAACATACCAGGAACGGTCTATAGAGCATTACTGGAATATTTTATAACAGTAAAGTTTCGATACTACGGGTCAGTCAGTAGATGTGGTGTTGTGTCAGGTCAGTCAGTAGATGTGGTGTTGTGTCAGGTTTTGCTTGTTCAACCAGAATTGATTTCCTCGAGTTCTTTTGGGACCATGCATTAACATCAACCATCACCAATTTCCAAAAGTTCCACCAATTTTACATGGCAATATTGTTTCTTGGCCAGCTGTCATACTTTGTATCACAGTTTTTTCTTGTGTTTATACTGGTACTGGTTTGAACCAAGAACCAACCATGTAGTTACATGGTACGTTTTGTTTTACAGTAACACATGTGCAATCAAAGCGGCATTACTCGTAGAGCATCTAATAACTTGGAAGAAATAAGAACCTAAAGAAAATATGTCCACACGCAAAGAAATGTTCTAGGGTTGATGTAAAATAATAGGGTAGGTCAGAAAACCGGAAATAAACATATTTTTTCACGCCTGTGAATCCAAATTCTGGCGTTTATATGACACATCCTGATATTTATTTATGTTGCTTTTAAAACTGAATATAAATATGTGTGTGTGTCATTCTATAACCAGGAATACCACAGCCGCATTTAATCGTTGAATCTGCAAATACGTCAGACGTGTATGTCAATTGGACCTTCCCAGAAGACAGCAACTTAGAAAAGTTCATTGTAGCCTGGTGTCGACAGAGGAATGGAGATTGTGATGTAAGAATAGATAAAGTTTATTATTAACTCTTAATCTTCTAGCAGTTAATCCTGCCTTTTCGGCCAGTGTAGACCATGATCAGTTCACAGCCATGCTGTCTGATTAGGAGCTGCAATTTCCGCTATTTATTCAGTAAATTTAAACTGGTAAATGGAAATTAAATTTTGGTAATTAAGTATGAATAATCCTTAAACAGTTGCCTTTATGAATTTAGACATTTTATTGAGAACAAAGAACAAATTATTAGCATAGGTAGTTGATACAGCCTTTTTTGGGAAACAAGTAAGAACTGATGACTTTTGTTAGAATAAAACTTTTGGCAACTTCTAGCAATAAATCTAAGCTAAGTATATAATAATATCTATTTTTAGCGTCAAAGGTTAGAAATTACAACTTTTTTTTCACTATTTCGTATATATTTTAATCCTGAGGAAGGTCCTTGGGGAGCAAGAAAAATGTCTTCCTTACCCTAGTTCTTTGACATGTTGTTCTTAAATTTTTAGTTGTTGTTTATAAGTATGAAAGGTATTATAGTAAGATATTCTTAAATCTGTTGGCAAAGTATAAAAAAGATATTGCACAAGAAACTTTTGTTTTTACAGAATATCCATGAGGTGTATTGGGCATATTACCCAGCAGACGCGAGGGAAGCAATTTTAGCGATAAATTCTTCAAACTATGCACAGGATTTCATGTATGGTGTAGGTGCAGTTACAAAGCAGGACAGCAGTGGTTTAGAATGGCAGGATTGTGTGTATCTAAAAAACAGAGGTAAGTGAAAACCATGGTAAAATGTCAGACGTAAGTTTTGACATTGCCACGTACTGTTATTACTAAAAATGAAAATAAAAGATTATTCATCTTTTTCCATGTTTAATTGTTTACCTCATCTGGCACAAAGTGCCGGAGTAAGCTAAAACGATCGCTCACCTTCCGTCGACGTCGCCCGTTCACATTTTCGTTCAAACGACATCTCCTCTGTAACAACAATGATGATGAAACTTGAAATGTTCCTTACATGCATCCGTAGGTATCCAAATAATTCCATTCGATGAAAAGCTCTGATTACAATTGCAACAGAAAGGAAATACTTTCAAAATCTTCTTCGGACGAACGGGAAGGCCCAGAGCTTAGATATTTTTCATGTGGCATGGCGTAGTAGACTCCTACCAAGATAGTTCAAATTATGACCCCTGGGTCCAAATTAACCCCGGTCTAGAGAGGGGGGGGGGGTCACTTGATATTGCATAGGCTTATATAAGAACAATTATAAAGATATTCTTCTATATAAGATTTCTTCTAAACCACAAGACATAGAGCTTAGATATTGTGCACGGAGCATTGCTTACTTGAGTTCTACTAAGATTGTTCAAATTATGACCCTCTCGGGCCAAAATTGACCCCGGTCACGTGTCACTTGTTTTTACATAGGCTTACAAAGGATAAAACCTTTGTAACCACTAAGCAAAGATTTTAGATATTTAGCATGCGCCATAGCCTAGTGAACCTCTACCAAGATTGTTTAAATTCTTAACCCAAAATATTTGGAATGTAGCATTATGTATTGAATCTGTATGAATATTATTCACATCAGGTTGAAAATGCCCCTTCTGCTGTTGTTGACCTTGTGTTATAGCCAATGGTTGCCAGATGAGAGATATAGGGCCATTCTGGCCCTCTTTTTTAAAAATCTCAAAAAAGAAGTAAAATGCTATTGCCTTCCATTAACTTACAAAAGACCAACTGTTTACCATCTATGGTCACTTCCGCCCAAGCTCCATGTAACCAGTCACCACTGATCGCACTCCCTTCCAGTTTGGATTGACCAGTTTACCCCTGATATACATGCCTGTATTATAAATAGCATAATTGGGTAAATTATTGATATGTTTAATTCTATTAATGCCACATTGCCCCTCTCTCTCTCTCTCTCTCTCTCTCTCTCTGTCTCTGTCTGTCTCTCTCTCTCTCTCTCTACGTCTTCGAAGTTGATTTCATTTGGAGTTAGTCTTGTCAATGATCAATTTAAGAACATGTTTTGACATCACAAATAGATTAGTACAGAACTATAAGTATTTGATTACTAATTTGTGTATTTTTTCTCTGCAGCGCCGAAGAATCCGCCAAAGTACGTTGTAGTGTCTGAGGGTTCAGAAGACAACACGTTGGTCGTTACATGGGATAAACTGACGTGTAAATCAGACGAACCCTATATTGCTATGTACAATGTTCAATTCAACAAACTGAATGATGCAAACAAGAAAGGTAAGGCAATATGAATCATTTCACGGATAACTTGCCAATCGGGGAATATTTACGTCACTTTTATTTAAGGATGTTATATTATCAGAACTCCTGATAGGACTGTGAAGAATTTCAACTTTGATGATTTAAATGTTATATTTAAGACAAAATTATGACGAATTCTTTAAAAGGGTGAAGAGATTACAGTAATCACGAACATTGGTAAAAATTGAACCGTTGTAAATGACTGGCTTCAGTTTTCAAAACAGGAGAAACTAAGTACAGTGTAGTATTTTATAATAAAGTAGCAGATAACTTGAATATCTTGGGGGAATATTGAAAAAGATGTAATTGAAAATAGCTTGAGTTTATTGTTGTTTTCATGTCTGCTTTGATGTCCAGCTTTAAATGTGAGTTCATCTGGTGAAGCCAGAGTGGTACTTGCAGACCTTGAAGAGGAACAAACTTACACTGTCACCGTGAGAGGGATCACTAAAGATGGGCAGTATGGTCCTAAGAGTCTGCCAAAGACTGGAACGCCTGTAAATAAAAGTAGGCAGAACTTTACTCTTACTGTACTGAATTTTAAAAGCGCACGTGTCCCTCTTTCAATTCAGACAGATCCATTAATGCATCAGAAAGGTTCACAGTGAAGATTAACTGTCTGAATAGTAAAACATAGTGGTAATTATAGATTTCTACAACTGTGTAGGTTGATCATGGTCTACACTTTGTCCAGCTAGATATAATATTAATAAATTTTGCTGAAGGAAACTATTGTCGTTTAAACCTTCCTTGTTTTATAAAAAATCACATATGGTCAAGGTTACTTATTTGAAAAAAGCTCAAGCTCTCACCCTGACCTTTCTGTATGAAATTCTAGGCATTTGTCTGCACTATAGAAGAGTTGAATACTTCTATATCCCAGTAATGATGTAACTTCCCACTTGTCAGTAACAAACATACTTTGGATACAGGTGTTAAACCTCATTAAAACGAAACAAAACAAAATCATTTGCTAACCATTTACCAAATGAATTTCAGGTTTAAAGCCAGGGCAAATTGGAGGAATAGTTATGGGTGTGTTAGTAGTGGTACTATTTGCTGGAGTAGGATGTTTCTGTATATTACGGTACAGTATACCTTTTTAGTAAGGGGCGAATTATTGCCCCTTGTCTTTGTATGGCAAACCTGTCAAATCAAATTACATGTACTCACTTCAGGAACAAAATAGTCCATGGTTTGTTTCAGTAAAATACCATACGAGGATGTTGTAAAGTTTAAAGTTCACACTTCAATTTCAGTTACTCTTCCTTCGTCTTTTTGGAGAATTAGACATTAAGTTATTGTATCTCTCCAATATGGCCTACACTGTTTCTATATGTATATGTAAAGTGAGGGACGGTTCACTTAGTAAAGTTATAGACTCAAACTTATTGTAAGTAATTTACAGAGTTTTGGAAAGGAGCTGGATTGAGTTTTATTTCTTGCGCTTTTCCGTTTAGCTGTCATATTTTCATTTTCTTGTTTTAATTTCCCCCACCTAGTTATTGTTTTCACCAGCCCCCTTTAATCATGTAGATTTGATTTTAAACAAAACTTCAAATTGATTTTATCTGTGCATGAAGTTTTTCTTGAAAGATTTCATAAATTTCAAAGGTATGAGCACAGCATTAAATAGCGATCCTGTTTCAATACGAAATTAAACCCATTTTGGGTACAGGTCACTGGCCTAATATTACTGCTAGTAGACCCCTTGCTATCAGCACTTTCAGCGCTTTGCATGTTTTTGCCACTGCAGATGTTTCGTGTAATTTCAGAAAGTTCTGAATAATAAAACATGCTGATTACTACGGAAAACCAGCAGTCTCTGCATCTTTTGGTTGTCCATACACAACATTTTGCCACTGAATTCTACCAGCGACCTTTACGTTGTCTGGCAATGACTGTTTTTAGCTAATTAAAGGGCAGCAGTGGCGAAGAGTGTCAAAAGTGTTTCAGACAGGTTCCTTTAAGCTAATAGGGGTTCCTTCAAGGTAACAGGGGTTTCTTCAAGCAAACCAGAGGTTTCCTTAAAACAAACCAGGGATGAAGGGGGTCAGAAGTGTTTCAAACGCGGTACTTTCAAGTAAATAAGGGTTTTCCTTCTTACTTGAAACATCACACAGTACTAGAGCACAATGAGTGGAAGTACAGAGCCAAAGAACCTTAGCTCTACTTTACCTATTATTTACCTCTACTGGACGCACACCCTTGTTACATTTTTTTTGTCTGGAGCATCACTGTAAACGTACTAAGGGATAAAGTTCAACTACAATGAGAGGGGTGTCCAGTACTAATAAAGCATAACCAATTATTCCATTTACAGCTGAGTTGACTGAGGCAGGTGTGGCATCAGTGTCTTTGCTCAAGGACAGACCTCATGTTCAGGCTTGGATTCAGACCCAGGAACATCCGTTCCGGAGGCGAACGCCCTTACCACTGTGCTATCGAGGCCCACGAGGCCCATTTGTCCATCTTCCAATTTGAACGGAATCATTCATAATTTAAATTAAGGGTTGTATAAGTATTACAGGGACATCTTTTTTGCAGAAATTGTAAGAGGAAAGCAAAGATGAAGTTTGAAAAAGATAGGAAGATTACTATTCCCGGAAATGACCTTAAACCTAACATTCCTGAAACAGTAAGTAATTACACCATAACCAAACTTAGTTTGTGTGGGGGACATATAGAAATCACTTTGTTCTGTTGCGTCCCGTCCCGGTTTTCCTTTAATATCTCTTAAGTCAGAAAGCTATTCTTTTGAAACTTGTTCTGAAGAATCCTGGCATTGACCCCTTTCAAAAACTAGGAAATGGTTTCGGTCCAGTGCACATAGAGGTCGCTGTTACTAAATAAAGTAAATATAGAAAAAAACTGTTATTTTCAAGAACCAATAGATGGAATGTCATCAAACTTGCTCCGAAGCATCATTGCTTTGGCCCCTTTCAAAATGATAAGAATGGTTCTGGTCAAGTGCACACAGGGTCTGCAGTAACTAAAAATAGATAAACCTTTTAACTGTTTATTCTCATGAACAAATAGATATAATGTTACCAAATGTTTTAAAGAAGCATCCTTGGATTGTCCCATTTAAAAAAACAACAGGAAATTGCTGATGTCCATTGCACAAAGGCCACTGTTACTAAAAATAGAGGAAAAATCTTTAGATGGCTTCTTCTCAATAACCAATGAATGGATTGTCACCAAACTTGCTCTGTATCATTTTTGCATTGTCCACTTTCAAAATGAGGAAATAGGTCCGGTCCGTTTCACACAGGGGCTGTTTTTACTTAAAATTGAAAACTCTTAAAATGTCTTCTCGTGAACCTGTTTATGAAATATGTAGTACTAAAACGACTCAGTAGTAGTTGAGAATACAACATAATGCTGCATATTATTGAAAACAGTACTACAGTACTAAGTACAGTACTTATCAGAAGTCTCTAGATTACCAGAGTAATTTACAGTCTCGAGGGTATATATCACTCTCAGTAATAGCTCTAGCCAACCTTAACCTCACTTAATTTCTGAAATAGACTTGTCTGTCTTCCTATTTGAACAGAATCATTCACAGCTTAAATAGGTGTTCAGTGAAAATGTATGTATTGACGTTGAAGGGAACAACGCAGATCATGAGCAGACTTCACAGATGTGCAGGATGATCATGATCTGCATTGGTCATAAAGGCTGAACTTAATTGATTAAAGCAGGATAACGGTAAATGTTAAAACAGGAGGTTGTGTCAATGAAAGCTTGAAATTAACCATCACTTCGAGACTATGTTTACAAGGAAAGTCTGAAACTATTGAGTCAGAATTTGAAGATTTGGAAACTTTTATATTTGTAAGATGCTCGTGGTGTACATGTATGTGCAATAGGTGGCAAAACAGCCTAAAGTTTTGTTGTCCTTTACATTTTTTACTCTTTAGCTTGTTTACAACTCTTAGAGTAATTGGTGAAACATATCTTACATGTGATATATGCATTGTTTAATGTTATATTTCATTTTCTGGAATCTTTATTATAAAACAGTAGGCCTATATGGTTATGCCTTACTTTCAAGAGTACATCAGATTTAAGCTGCAGGCATGCTGGAATTATAAATGTATTATCATGCATTATTCTTGTTTATAACCAGTCTTACGGCTAGAAATAAATTAATATGAATATGGGGCAATATATTTGATAATAATAATACTTGTAGATTGAGCGCAAGAACAGTGACGACAGTGGTATTTACCAAGTGACGCCACAGCCAGATAAATTTGAGGGTCCACCAAAATTTGATAATAGAGTTATGAGAACTCTACCTGGCCATGTTTATGCGACAGAAGAAGGCACTACTATTGACAGTTATTTTGTACCAAGGCAAAGAGAATGTACTGCTGGCATGGTATTGAAAGGGAACATAATGCCAAGTTCTGAACCTTTTGTTAAAAGAGAAGTTTCAAAAGCAGATGAAGATGAAACATCTGTAAAATTAAGAGGTAAAAATATATCTAAAGATTCCGGAATGAGTGATGCTTATTCTAAAACAACAGCACATGAGTTTGAGGAAAATGCTCTTCGCCAAAGCGATGATGGTGCTGATAGAAATAAGATTAAGTATGTATCAAGTAACAAAGAATTACCTGAAAAAAGTTATAACACATATATTGTTACTAATGAAAGTTTATCACTAAATAAAACCGAAAAATCTGCTAAAATACCAACGCCTGAGGCATTCACTGAACATTCTGACAGTGATTTTTCTCTATCAGAAAGGGAAAATGAATTGCCATTCGATAACGGTGTTGAAATTCCGCCCGGCTATACAAGGGCTCAGTGGCCATTTAAATCGGATGCCCAGAATATAAACTTCCCAAGTCACGCCAGTAACCTGCATCCTGAATCCGAGCATCCAGAAAAAACAGATATCCCTGCACTGACCAAAATTCCCTGACCAGTTATTGATAGAGATTACTCTTTTAATGAAGAAAATGTTTTTCAGAATTCAGAAATAGAAAATGACCGTTCTGATAACATGCTTGAATTGTCAGATAGTTCCATGCCCATACAAGCCCCTTCCTCATTTATAAAGAATAGTATCTATGTAGGTGCTCTAGATGGAGGTATACCTGTATCACACATTCCAGCTTCTGTTCAGAATAGTTCAGTACTTGAATAAAATTCAAAAGAAACAAGATCAGATAATGTG
>JAFMSR010000005.1:11883152-11928152 GCA_022818135.1 Saxidomus purpurata
TACAGAAAATGGATGCTAGTGTAGTTGTTGTTGTTGTCATTGTTTCAGCTACGGAACTTATACCCAGCGAATGGACAGGAAATTACACTTGTCCCGATGATCATAAATCTGTTATCTTCCTTATGAATATTACAAAATCGGACAAAATAGACACTACTGGATCTGTTATGATTCAAGGTCATAATTTTTCAATGTCGGGAGCTTTTGCTTCTGAGTTTAAATTCATAACACTGCAAAGTGACGGTGTGATTTCCGACACATTGGCTGGGAGAAACTTCACTGATGTTGAATTGAATGGAAGGGTGCAGACGGCAGTATTTATTGATGGTTTTGTGATTTTCACAACGGATGTCGGAACTTTATCTTGCCCTGTTGAGCTAAGAAGATCTGCAGGTAATAAAAGTTTTCTTCCCTTTAACAAAAAAAACCTAACGTTGTAACGTCAATTCTGATTGGTTACATTGTTTGAATTTACGACTATTAAATGACGCATAAACAGTCCCAAAACAGTATGATCTTTTAGAGCATTGTGCATTAGATTAGAGTTAACAGTTTTGTGATTTTGACAGTTGCGATAATATGTACGGTTTTTAATGGTTGCAGTTTTAACAATTACAAATATATACAACCACCAAAACTGAATATACAGTCGCAAATATCCAAATTACAAAATAGTTAATGCCCGCATTGTAATATTGATTGAGTGGAGTAGATTTTGTTTCCATTATTGGCGCGTGCGGAAGCACAGCGTCAGTATTGAATAGGTTTTAATTTTGTACCATGGGGTTGCATAATCGAATAGGGGCAGCCAACATTATATTGTAATTAAAAACTATGTATTATTTTTGAACAAACTCCCTATAATGAATAAAAAATAGTATTAACTGATTACAAACAATACTATACCAGATGCATACGTCTTCGACCGTTAATTCAAAACGCTTGACATATTCATAGGATATTTAATAACTTTTCCACAAACTTGAAGGTTACGGTTTTTTATTGTTTTGTTTACGGACCCTACGGCCAGATTCATCAAAAGTTCAGAAAAAACGTCTCGATAGTTGTTTTGCTATCTCTAAACATTTTGAAGTTTAAATACATATGTTGTCAACGTGAATAATTAATGAAAACCCATTTTAATTACTACATACTAAAAGTAAAATGTAGGCATTATAAATAAGACCGTTCACCTAACTATGCGATACATGGGGTCTCAATGAAAGTTATGTAAAGCATCGCTAACAACTGACCAATAGTAAAGACAAAATTAATCACGTGGGTTTCGTCTGCGTCGAAAAGCGTCTACTGACCACGAGCTGTAGCCTGTTTAATGGGCGTCATCGTACCATTATACGGAAGGTTGTTTTATGATTCGCCATTTTTGCTTAAACTGTAGTAAATGTGGTTTTTACTTATTATGATAACATTTACATATAACATAATGTATTTGTATTTTCCCGTGATAGGTTGTTTACTGATATTCTAAAATGACTCTGATTCCTTTAAATCATGTTTCAAAAACATGCGCAGCGCCTTTGATGCTTTGCATCAAAATTTGTCTTGTTGTGATTCTTGTACATGGTTATCCTATAGTAATGATGGATGCCACTTTCAAATACATTTGTAAAACAAATGCACAAATACTCCTATTATTGAAAATATCACCCTGCTAAATTTCTAAAATAAACTGGGTTATCTTTCAAGTTAACTATTTCACTCATTATTTATCGGGAAACCCAATTTTTATTTATCAACTGTATAATGAGATGTGTAGACCATGATCAGAAATTAGACTTGTACATGTACATGTAGATTCAGTAATGTCTTCACTTACTGCTAAGGGCGATAATCATATCTGTAACAGGGTAAGTTGGTCAAGCGTTGTAGTAGAGCTAAACTAGAGTATTGCTGTGAAACATTTGTGGTAGCTATATACCGAGTGAGCAGTTAAATCAAATGAGAATGGGAAAATTATGTTATCATGTAGCAGTTTACCTTAATAAGAAGTTGTAATGTTGTTCTTTCTAAATAGTTGAAAACATACTCCAGTTTTTTTTTTTGAGTAGGGAAATCAAGAGTCCGCAAAACATTCTTCCTGTAAACCACACAAGTTTACAACCATACCCAACTAGTTTGAATAAAGACATTAACATGGGCCCTAAAAGGGCTACCATATTAGTAAGATTATCATTAGTTTAAGATAGTTGGTATTGTTGGGTTTAGGGGGGGGTACACATGAGTATTCCCATATCTGCATTTATTGTACGTGCCAGTGTTATGTTTCAGTACATGTAGACTGGTGTACTGGTCATGGTAGTTGTTACAGATACGGAAGTGCCAGGAATGAATACATTTGCTGCTGTGATCAAGGTTGGTATTTCCTTTCATGTTCAGTAATATTCTAATTTATACTGGTAAATGCAATTAACAAATTTGTGCATCTTTCAGTATGGACAGTATCACATGTTGTTCTAATGGGTGCTGGGTGAAAAGTTACAGATTGAGTGTGGAGAAGTGCTGAGTCAGGATCAGACTGCATTGATGTGCACACTGATCATGATCTGCACTGCTAGCAAAAGCAGAACCACTTGCCACCAGCAGGGTAAAAGTTTAACCACTATTTTTTTTGTACTTCATAGACTACAGAGGTAATTCTTGTGAAATTGGACCCACTACAACATCTACCACTACAACAACAACTACTACTACAACAACAACTCCTACAACTACAATAACAACCATTCCATGTACACCTGTGAACGACTGTTATATGCATTACTCCTGTGGACCCCATGGAGAGAGAATGTGTTTACCGGGATGGACAGGGGCAGACTGTGACACAATGTTATTGGGTGGAAAGGCAGACTGTGACAGTGTTAATGGTAAATAGATTTTAAAGTAGTCTAGGTATTGAGTGCTAAGTTTGGCTAGTTATTCATATGTCAAGATTAAAATTCAAAGAGGACGTGCATATATGATCTGAACGTGGAAGTAATTTAAGACCTTCTTAAAATGAAATAAATTTAGATTTTGGTGTGAACCCATATCTGTTTCTTATGATGTAAATGTCAGTAATGAAATAGACTTTGAAAAAATGCATTGATATTGCAGAAATGATAAGTAAGTGAGACTACTTTAGCTTTAACCGAATACTTGTATATGCATGTATCCTCTGACAGTATCAAATTGGTCAGCACATTTGGTAAAAGATGACCAAAACAGTTTTTAGTGTTTTTTGTAACCTAAATAGTGTAATATCTCATTTTAACAAGGTACAAGAAATTATGTTTTTCCCTCCCACTTAAACAAACTACTAAATACGATATACTTACATGCTAACCCTCCACCACTTTTTCCCCATCTCAAAAAAGCTAATAATTTGAAACAGAAGGTTAATTGAATACAGACGTAACTCACATGATATTTGGAGAGGCATACACTCATTTTGCCTCAAAATCTGAGGATTAGGGTTACGAGAATACAACTGTATGTGCAAAACTAAAAAACAGGGATGCTTTCATTTAAGAAAAAGATAAATTGATAAATGACCCCCTTTTTATATGCCTGAATGGACGTATTATGGGAACACCTACGGCTGACGGACGGCATCCACACTTTGTCCGCTCTCTAGGTCAAACAGTTTTCATCTGATCTTCCCCAAACTTGGTGATAATGTTTGTCGGCATAATGTCTTGGCCAATTTAGATAACCAGCCAAATCTACCCAGGCACTTTCGGATTATGGCCCTTGATTTATGCAAAATTGGCCAAATTAGCCTTGTCTGCTTTCTATGTCAAACAGTTTTCATCAGATCTTTACCAAACTTGGTGAAAATGTTTGTGGGCATAATATCTAGGCCAAGTTTTATAACAAGCCAAATCGCTTGAGGCACTTTTGGAGTATGGCCCTTGAATTATGCAAAATTGGCCAAATTAGCCTTGCCTGCTCTCTGAGTCAAACAGTTTTCATCTGATCTTCACCAAACTTGGTGAAAATATTTTTGGGCATAGTATTAAGGCCAAGTTCGAATACCAGCCAAATCGCCACAAGCACTTTTGAATAATGGGCCTTGAAATATGCAAAATTGGCCAAATTAGCCTTGTCTGCTCTTTAAGTCAAGCAGTTTTCATCAGATCTTTACCAAACTTGGTGAGAATATTTGTTGGCATAATCTCTAGGCCAAGTTCGATAACCAGCAAAATCACCAAATGCACTTTTGGATTATGGCCCTTGAATTATCGAAAATGATGAAATTAGCCTTCACAGCTCTATAGTTCAAACAGGTGAATAAGCCTTGTCTGTTCTATAGTTCTAGCAGGTTTTACAAAACCAATGAACTGCCAGATACTGAGTTATGCCACCTTGACAGGCGTATTTTGTGACAGTTCGACACTCTTGTTTGAAAATGTCTTGTTTCCAGGGGAGACTGGTACTCTTTAAAGATTTCTATGGTCATTTATGAATTTAATCAGTGATGTAATACGTAGTGCTAGAGTTGCTGTGATTACTATTTCAGCTTTGGAGCTAGTGCCAAGTGAGTGGACCGGAAATTACTCGTGTCCAGATGATAATAACAATGTTGTGTTTACTGTGAATATTACAAGGTCTGACACAATAGACACTGTTGGGTCTGTTATGGTAGAAGGCCATAACTTCTCTATGAAAGGAGCGTTTGCAACTAGTTTCAAATTTATAACCCTACAAAATGACAATGTGATTTCCGAGTCACTTGCTGGTAGAAACTTTACCGATTTTGAACTGAATGGAAGATTACAGTCAGCAGTGTTTATAGATGGTAATGTGGTGTTTACTACAAGTTCAGGAGATGTTACTTGCCCTGTTGAGTTACACAGAACAGCAGGTATACACTAGTCAGCGCATTTCATTTACATTCAAGTCAGTGATTTTTAGTTAAAGAGACCGCTGTATTCTATGGGAAATTTACATCTAAATTAAGTCAGATTATTTCTTTAAATTATTTGTCTTACCATGAGACTCAGATTTGAACAGGGTTATCATGAAAATTGCAATGTATGTATTGAAATGCAGAAAGAAAGTACATGAGAAGTTACAGATATTTGTATGACATCCCTGTTACTACCTCCTGAAATGTTTTGGCATATTTCATACATCTAAGTCTCAAAAACAACTCAAAATACATGCTCAGCCTTATATAAATAGTGATGCTTAACACAATGTAACAAGAACAGAAATTGTTCACAATTATGTTATGTCTAGGAAAGCAAGGTTTAACATAAGACAAACAGAAAAGAGGATGTTCAAGCTTAGACATTAACAAATAATTTTTAGTATCGTAAATTATATTAACCAGAACAGCAAAATTTGAAGTTGATAAAACCAGAAAATAATATATGTTTTTCTTGTAACCACTATTTTAGTGACTACGAGATGGTGTAACGGTCATGGTAGTTGTTACAGAAATGGTGAACAGATTGACAATGTCACCTGCTGTTGTGACCAAGGTAAGTTCACTTAGTGCTTCAAAACTTCCGTCTACTGGATTTAGTCTCTACTTTCTATAGTCTAGTCTGATATTTTAGCCTACCAATATTGTATGTGGAATTTAAAAAAAAAAGCCAGATCTAATCTAGGTCAAATGAAACTTCTTTTAACACTTGAAAATATACTGCAAATGATTTGCATTGATTGAGGGTCATGGGTTTGAGTCCTGCTACCAGTCATAAGTCATTTTGCAAGAAAATTGACAGTATTTTATGGAAGATAGGGGTCTAGTTGTGATACACAAATTGCATGAAATGTGCAGGTTGATCAAGTTTTACATTGGCGGTAAAGGCAGAATTAGAAATAGTTAAAAGTTGCATCAAATATTGTACAAAATGTGTATATATATTTCTAGACTATAAAGGTAATACTTGTGAAATTGGACCAACTACAACATCTACCACTACAACAACAACAACTACTACAACAACAACCCCTACAACTACAATAACAACCATTCCATGTACACCAGTGAACAACTGTAGTAATCATTACTCCTGTGGACCCCATGGAGAGAGGATGTGTTTGCCGGGGTGGACAGGGGCAGATTGTGACATGAAAATCCTTGGGGGTAGTGCTGAATGTGATAATTTTAATAGTAAGTAATAGTTCAGGAGCCATTTAAAAAAAAAAAAACATTTTGTTGCAGGTCACAGATGATCATTTATAATCTATGTGCTTGCTTTGCTTCAAGAGTAGGTTCATGACTTTAATCATTTCAATTGAAACACAATCACATTTGCCTACATTTTAATTTTTGTGCACTGGTTGCATAGCTTTGCTGTAAATTTAGCTTCAGTTTTTTTGCTGCATGTTTTACAATACTGGCTTTGCTGCATTTGTCTACTAATTTGCTAGAGTTACAATGACTTTGGTGCTTTTTCAGTTGCTTTGCAGCAATTACATCAGTCTGATACTCATGACCTCTCCCTTGCCATTCTCCAATGTCTCCAAATCCGGCACAGTGGTGAAAGAAATTGAAATTGTTGACTGGAATTTAAATCGGCCAAGATTTCAATTACTTCTCCCCTGAGCGACTGTTTTGGCCAAAATGTGGAAACATACTGTAAAAACTCGAGGGAGATCGGATAGTAGAATCATGTCATTTTCATTGCGCAATTGTTACATCAACCTATCATTAACGCTACTTTCAGCGCTTGCCCTTGTACCAAGTGAGTGGAGCGGGAACTACACGTGTACAGATGACAGTGTTAATACCGTATTTGCCATGAACATTACGCGATCCAATACCATAGCAACTATTGGATCTGTTTCTATAGACGGACGTAACTTCTCTATGTCCGGTGCTTACGCTTCATTATTCATGCTTTTAACGCTTCAAAGCGATCATGTGATCAGAGAAGTAGTTGCCGGTAGAAACTTCACAAATGTTGAGCTGGATGCTAATGTACGCAGTCCAGTATTTATTGATGGATTTGTTATATTCACATTGGACAATGGAACATTAAATTGTCCGGTTGAGCTGCGGAGGATTGCAGGTATTGTTTATATATGTAGTTGCTTGCTTAGTATGGTTTTTATTTATTGAACCCTCATTTTTATGCCCCACATTGAAGGAAAGGGGCGATTTCTCTGTATTCATTCATGGAAGTTTGTATAGTTATTTGACGTAATGACACAAACATTTTGCCGGAAATTGAAATTCATTTGAGATTACTGTGAATATGTCTGAATGGCCATTTTTATGAACCTTTATAAGGACTTGCCCATCTTACAATTTGGACAGTACAACTAATTGTTCACAGGGGTACTTACTGAAAATTTACTGACTGAATTAATAGTGAACAATGTAGGTCATGATCTGCCTTGATTGCAAAGAGAGAAAAATTGGCGCTTTGAGTGAAAGTCAAATATGATCCTGTCTTGTTACCTTATGTTGTACATGTATTTTCTCATATGCTTTCATGTTATTAATGCCACTACATGTATTTTTAAATAATTGCTCTTTGTGTTTTTGATATCATGTCGTATCACTTAGCTGTTGTTTGCTTTATTTGCTTGCTTCAACAATGCTAATACAGCTGTTAGCCCTTTAAAGCCCCTATTTGGTCCTAACTTTGACAGTACTCATCTGTACCTTCAACAACAGCTCTGGCACGGACTTCCCAAGTCAGCTGACCGAAGGGTCACATAGTGCGCTTTGAAGCAAAATGCCGCTGAAATAAATTTGTGAAATAAATTTTGTACGAAAATTTTGTGCGTTTAAATGTACTCAAAGAAGCCCTAGAACTCCCCTTTCTTAATTCCTCCAGACAGCTCCTTAGAAAGTAATCTGTGAGACTGCCGAACAGAACATAGCTAGTAATGCACACACTAGTAGAGTGAAAAGCGACAATTATTTTAATTTGTAATTGTGGAAAGGCTGCTTTTATGTAACATGATAAACATATTAATTCTACAATGGTAAGCTTGATTTTTGATATTTCCATTCATTATTGAAATGTCTAGTATATAATTTCAGTAACCAAGGAATGGTGTAATGGACATGGTAGTTGTTACAGGAATGGTGGAAATCTAAATGATATAACATGTTGTTGTGACCAAGGTAAACAAATTACTTCATATGTTTGGTATGTAGTCCGGCAAGCTTCGTAAAAGAATGATGTTCTCTGTAGGATTTTTGTATGGATATTAAAAAAAACAGATTTACAGTATTCACCACTTAGTTCTGTTTCTATATAATGAGATTGTTTTACGATACCGCAATAGTAAAATGTGATTGAAATTTATCTATCTTTGATTTGGAACTGGTTATTTGAATATCAAAGCAATACTTTTATAAGGAGCGAAACAAGTTATCTAAATACAATGTACCAGTGAAAATAGGATTTATGTTGCTATAAATGACACAAAAGAGGTGAGATGCAATAAGTACAATTTAATGAAATCATTTTTGATAGGTTACAAAGGTAGCACATGTGAGATTGAACCAACGACATCGACAACAACTACAACCACTACAACAACAACAACAACTCCGACCACCACCTCAACAACAACAACAACTCCCACAACTACCACTACTCCCACTACAACAACAACACCAACTACTACAACAACAACCCCAACTACAACAACAACGACTCCAACAACCACCCCAACAACACCTACTACCACCACAACCACCACCACTACCACTACAACCCCTACTACAACTGTCAAACCTTGCACTCCTGCAAACAACTGTAGTACACATTATTCCTGTGATCTCCATGGTAACAGAGTTTGTTTAGATGGATGGACAGGTACAGACTGTGATATAATACTACCAGGAGGAAAAGCAGACTGTGACAGTTTTAACTGTAAGTCATTCCTGCTCTCAGTTTTTGCTTGTAACATTCAAGTTGTTACTAATTTTTTACTTTAATATGATAAATGTATCAGAAAATGTTAATAGTTTCTGTTACGAGAAAGTTAGTATGTATTGTTGAAACATGAACTATACCTTCATTAGTAGTCTTTCCAAACCACTGGAATATTTAAGTGAACATTACTTTGTCTGATTTTATTGCACTAAACTTGTAATGTATTATTAATAAAGTTGTGATACTATTGTCAAGTGGCAGCTCTGAGAGTAACACTGTGTTACAGTTTATGTACTGCTTAATATTCTGAATGATGAATGCATGTTGTCAGTTACATCTTTAAACTCTTTTAATGACATTTTCACCATTTTTACACCAAAAGCGAGTAATAGTAAGTAAATAACAGCTGCAGTATAAGTACCATAAGAGTTTGTTGTGGCAAAATAATCTGTAGATATTGCAGTATGCTAAAATGATTAGGATGGCAAAAAAGCGGTAGATATTGATCTTGAGTTATTATAATGGCAAAAAATCTATAGATTTTGCAGTTTCTTAAAATAATTGGAGTGGCAAATAATTTGTAGGTATTGCAGTTTGTTAGAAGTTATATGACTAGCTAATAGTAATAGATATTGTACATTGTTAGAACTTATTATGGTTACTGTGAAGCTAACTTTTGTCCAAAGCATTTGAGTGTCAAATCACAAGATTGTACATACAAACTCCTGAAGGTTGTTATAGACACAATCAGTATGCAGTGATTTCACCTTAATATACAGACTGCTTCATTTAAAATAATTATTTTGAGACTTTTCATTTTTAGCTCGACTTTTCTATGAAAAGGGGAGCTATCCTACTCGCGTCGGCGTTGGCGTCACACCTTGGTTAAGTTTTTCGTACCACCCCACTTTATTTCAAAAGTATTAGAGGTATGCTTTGAAACTTACCATACTTGTTTACCATCATAACCTCCATCTACAGACAAGAGTACATAACTCTGTCAAGGTTTTTGACAGAATTATGGCCCTTTTTTACTTAGAAAGTGTATTGAGCTTGGTTAAGTTTTTCGTACCACCTCACTTTATTTCAAAACCATTGAGGTATTGCTTTGAAACTAACCATTCTTGTTTACCATCACGACCTTCATCAACAGACAAGAGGACATAACTCTGTCAAGGTTTTTGACAGAATTATGCCCCTTTTGACTTAGAAAATACATTCAATATGGGTAAAATCCACTTATTACCTTAACCCTTTGAGATATTGCTTTGAAACTTTTAATGCTATTTCACATCATTACCCCCATCTGTACGCAAGAGAAGGTAACTCTGTCAGGGATTTGTTTTAAAAATTAAGGCCTTTTATCGACTTAGAATCTTGGTTAAGTTTTTCTTTCCAGTCCACTTTTTGACTGAACTGTTTGAGATATTAATTTGAAAGTTGGAATACTTGTTTACCATCATGATTCCCAAACATGGGCAGGAGAAGGTAATTCTGTCAAGGATTTTATTTGAATTATGGCCCTTTTTGACTTAGAAACTCAGTTAAAATTTTCATTCTTGTCCACTTGTTAACTTAACCATTTGAGATATTACTTTGAAAGTTGGAGTACATATGTACCATCGTAAGACCTATCTGTAAGCAAAAGAAGATAACTCGTGAAAAATTTCTTGATTTGTACTTAGAAATTCCTAGTTAAAGTCTTGTGTGCCCTTAACTGTCAAGGTTTTATTTGAATTATGGCCGTTTTTGACTTAGAAACTCAGTTAAAATTTTTATTCTTGTCCACTTGTTAACTTTACCATTTGAGATATTACTTTGAAAGTTGGAGTACTATGTACCATCGTAAGACCTATCTGTAAGCAAAAAAGATAACTCTGTGAAAAATTTTCTTGATTTGTACTTAGAAATTCCTAGTTAAAGTCTTGTGTGCCCTTAACTGTCAAAGTTTTGTTTTATTGGCAAGCACTAAAAAAGTCGAGCACGCTGTCCTACTGACAGCTCTTGTTTTAGATTTATGTAAGGGACAAAACATTACACTAAATAAAGTAATGTATTTTGGAATTGAGAAAATATTGCAGAGGCAAAATTTGCTAAAGTCTGAATGGAGAGGCAAGGAATAGCTGTAAATGTATCTATTAGTGCTAGAACCTTCTTGTTCAGGACTTGAATGACTTTATATGACTTCTTAATGATGTAGTGACACTGTTTGATACAATGTACCTTGAATGTGAGTCAGCTGTCCGTGGGTACACCATCAGCCCGAGAAATGTGATACAGCACACATATTTGAATCAATCTTGTCCTCAAAAATCTACTGTTCAGTATATCTAAAAATTTCAGTAGTGTGTGATATATGTTAACCCTTTGTGAATTTCATCTGTATTTCAGCTTTAGACTTTGTGCCGAGTGAATGGAGTGGAAACTACACATGTAGCGATGACAATATTAGAGTTGAATTTAAAATGAACATCACAAAATCTGATACAATAGACACTGTCGGAACTGTCTCTATCGACGGACATAAATTTTCTATGTCCGGAGCTTATGCTTATGTGTTCAGGCTTTTAACGCTTCAGAGTGATCATGTGATCAGTGACATAGTAGCGGGTAGAAACTTTACGAACGTTGAACTGGACGGGGAACTGAAATCTCCAGTTTTAATTGAGGGTTTTGTGGTTTTTACATTAGAAAATGGAGCATTCAGTTGTCCAGTTCAGCTGAGGAGAACGGCAGGTAAATTTAAAGCAGTATGCTCATGTTTAACAATATCTTGTAGTACTGTGAATTGGGATATATTCCCAATGATTTATTTTTTGACATTTTTGCAAATTTCCCACTTCACTAATTTAAAAATCTAGAGAAAGATTCATTTCACACTAATAAACTATTAGGGAAATTATCCTTTCGTGAATATAAAATTCTTGAATAAGTCTGTGTGGACACATATCGCCAAATTTTTTGTTACTCAAAACTTACCAAATTACAGTACTATATTAAAATATGTGCATGCTGCTTTAGTAACAGGTGCTTGTGGTGTTAGAGTTAGCTGTGCATGGTAGAGTGTGCATGAACTTTGTCAAACGGGTGAATTTCAGAGCTGTTCTAAAGCAAAAGATATACATATAATTTTAATACTTAATGAATATTCATTCTACTTACGAGTTATAGTTGTTAGATGTTGTAAATATATTGAAGGTCAAATTTAATCAGTATGTAAATAAACTAGAATAATAGATCATTAATTATGAAAGATTTAAACGGTACTGTTAAATATATGTTTCTATCATAAAATTTATAATGTAACAGTAACATTTATATATTTTTACACAGACCTACAATATTGTGCTCTTTTGATAAAGCAGAGATTCTTGTAAAGAAATACAATGATTGCTATAATCTTAAAATATTTAAAACTGCTACTTCCATTTTCAAATTTACTCTTAATGTTTAAGGAACTGTTTATTCTTTATTAAGTTTAGTTTACAGTAGATGAAAAGTTACTGTTTGTGTCCATGAAGGAAGCATTCTAGCAGGACATGTTTTCACTGTGTATGTGTATTTTCAGTTAAAATGGACTGGTGCAATGGACATGGTAGCTGCTACAGATCTGGTAGTAACCTGAATGACTTCACATGCTGCTGTGACCAAGGTAGGTAATCAAACATTTAATAGGTATGAGTTACTTCCCTTGATTATTGACTTTATTCTTTCTGAGTAAATTCAAAGTGATCAGAACATTTTAGAATTATAAATGTACTTTTTAAATTATCTTCTGTATAATTCTAGATTACAAGGGCCAGTTTTGTGAGCATGGACCAACCACTACTACAACAACAACAACACCTATCCCATGCACCCCAATGAATGACTGTAACATGCATTACACCTGTGGACCCCATGGTCACAAGATCTGTTTAGCTGGATGGACAGGGGTAAATTGTGACACCAAAATACCTGATGGTGTGGCTGAATGTGACAACTTCAACTGTAAGTCAGTAAAAAATCTAAGATGTCTGTCACTGTAGTGATATTCTGCCCAATTTGTGATTGAACTTTCTGCCTAACTTGTGATAGAAGTACCGTAATAGTATTATTTCCATTTTTGAAAACTTTAAAAAGAGTAACAGTGTATAGTTACTGTTTTAACACTTTAACATGTTTATGGTTCTGTACTTTGAAATTCTTCAGAATATTAAGGAGAAGGCTTATTAAGAATATTAAGGCATTTATAGCTGAAAATGGCTTTTGAGGTTGATTAAAAACCCATACAGAATAAAATATGATCTTTAATTATATACTCTGTATATATGTTTTAAAGCTACCAAAAGTAAGTATCTTGTTTTCAAGAATATAGTGTATATGTTATGTCATTTTTTTTGGCTGCACAGAGATGTTATGAGTATTTTCAGATTCAGTTTGATTTTTCAAAGTATTTTGGTTTCAAATTAAAATATAAAACTAAGTACAGAAGGGTAGGGGTTGTACTTTCCATTAAGGTTCAGTAGGGTAGACATTTTACTTTCAATCAACATACTTTTAAAATACAGTATGGACTGTACTTCAGTTTATATGCAAGTCCAAAACATAATAACAGTTATCTGTAATGGTTCAAAGTTATGACACACAGAAGTTCCTTGTCAGAATTATGCAAAGATTTACTCGCATCCAATAATCTTGTTATAGCATTGTCAGTAGTGAACTCAGATAGTGTTTCTTATGCACATACATGGCCATTTTCATAAAACAAGCAGAAAGTTCAACATAGCACTTGGGCCATATGGTTGCATTAGTAAAAAAATCTTAGTCTTAGTCAAAGTGTCTTTCTTCATATTGAAAAGTAAATTTCTTTACAGACTAGATTTGAAAATACTGGTACATCTCTATATAAGTGTGCATTGCTTAGTGGTAGAAGGTTGGCTATGTCTTAATGCTGTATTTATCTTAGGTATTTCATATTTTAATTAAGTGGGGGAGGGGAGACTGAAATGTTTGATGGGAGCAAATTGAGCAGTGGTTAGTTATAGAATACAGAAACAGGATTTGTTATGATTAAAAAGTTATAATGGAATAGTTGTTAGTTTTTGGACTGTTTGAATTTAACTGTGCTACTATATGTATGTTTCTTTTTCTGCATTGCTGTAAAATGCTTCTCTAAGACCATGGAAAATTTTGATTTTTTCATCTTACTACCTTCAATTCCAAGATAAATACAGCATGATGTAAGCTACAGTGAATTGATTTCAGTGTTTGTTTATGCTAATTGTGCTAGCTTTAATGAGAGTTCACTTTTCAGCCTCGGAACTTGTTCCAAGTGAATGGAGTGGTAACTACACGTGTAAAGATGATAACATAAAAACTGTGTTTAAAATGAACATCACAAAATCTGATACGATCGACACTGTTGGTGCTGTTGCTATTCTTGGACATAGATTCTCTATGTCTGGAACTTACGCTTACTCATACAGGCTTTTAACGCTTCAAAGTGATCATGTGATCACACAGGAAGTTGCGGGTAGAAATTTCACCGAGGTTGAACTTGACGGACAGGTGATGAGCTCAGTTTTAATAGATGGTTATGTATTGTTCAAGTCAAATGGAGTGCGTGTACAGTGTCCTGTACAGTTAAGAAGAGTAGCAGGTAAAGCATTTAGTTGATACTGTACAAAATTCAGTTTCATTCGTGAGATTTTTATGTCAATCTATTTTTTTTTAGCAGATATTGAAAATTTAGCTAAGCTTCAAGATGCTGGTTTTGGAGTTTGCTTATACATGTGCTATTTATATGGTACAAGTGTCGTGAAGTTCTTGTGATGCAAACATTTCCCAATGATTGTAACAACGAAATAAATTAGAAAATAGAAATACAAGAAACTGAATAACATGTTATTTTAAGACTTTAGTTCAAGTTTAAAAGTTTTAAATTAGTACAGAGTAAGGTGCTTTAAGATTTTAAATGAATTGTAGTGAAAATGTGTTTCTAATTTATGATGTGTGCCTAATCAATATTTGCCAGTATATCTAGTAGCTAATTTACTGAGAAATGGTTTGCTATACTAGAGTGTGACAGGACATTAGAGATTGGCAGTAATATAAAGAGTATTCATAAAGTACTTCAGCAAAAATAAGATTACCTGCTTTCTGCAAAAGCATTACTTTGTTGTCAGGAGATGTGTTTCACCCACTTTGGAAATATTTTCTGTACTCAATCTATCCACCTTTAGCACTTATTTCCATCTCCTCATCTAGAATTGCATCAGTTTGCTTATAAAAAGGTTTTTTGCAGTTCAATAGGTCAAGGTCATTATAACAGAAACTGTTTACTGCCCTGTAGCCCTTTATCTAGAGTTAGTTTCTTGTAAATGACCTTTAATAAAGTTTGGATTTAGTAAGTCATTAGTTCCAGTCACAGGGTAATCTCAACTGAAAATTTTACCCTGTTCAATAAATTTTAGTTCTTTCTTGTTATAAGGGACATGGTCACTATTGACAGAGGCCAATAGGTCAAGGACTATGGTCATTTTGGGGGGGATAAATTTAGGGGGAATAAAGCACTGGGTAATAGTTTGGCTCATGTTCCCCTGTCTGTATGGAAACTGTTTAATCCAATAGATGACCCCTACAATAGGTTTATCCAGTAGATGAACCTTACTGTAGGTCAGAAGACAACATCATATCTTAACCTGTGTGGACATTGAAGTCAGTTTCACCTCCTTTGATTATCCTGGGAGCAATGTTGCACATTGGACGGGGGGATGATAGAGATGTATTTTCGATTTAAAAAGACGGGTTCTTAAGTTATAATGTTTGTTTGCTTGACAAGACTGACTAGTATCTTATGTTTGTTTCATTTGTTTGTCTGATGGACTTGCCTATTCAGTTGTTGTTGAACAGACGTTTGTTTTAATTTTTGTTTACTGTGAGAATATACAAGGATATTAATAGCTTCTATCATATTAGTATTAGAGATTCCTGAAAAAAATCTTAAAATTCTCTTGCTGACAATATAAGAAATTGTATAAGAATTCATACTGTATAAATCTCTGAGGTCAAATATTCAAATCATAGCCTTTGAAATTGTTAGAATATTCTGAACATTAAGTTTGTAGGAGTAAATACTTCATGTTTTCAGTGAACATTGATTGGTGCAGTAGTCATGGCAGTTGTTACAGATATGGTAGCCATCTTGATGATGTCACATGTTGCTGTAATCAAGGTAGGAAAATACTTAGGCTGTGTCATGTATATTTGTGTTAAGGTTAAATGTTTAGATATGGTTATTCAGTTTGTTTCCTGTACAGAAATGCTGGCTGTACTTGAAGTTGTGTGATGTTGTTTTTTGGACTGACACTCTGAAAAAGGAGAACAACATCAACATTAGCTTGCTAAGTTTCTAATATGGACTTGTCCATCTTAATTTGGACAGTAACATTTGTTGTTGGAAAGGGGTGCTTATTGAAAATTTACTGACTGAATAGCAAACAATGAAGATAATGATTAGACTCCATGGATGTGCAGGCTGATCATGATCTGCACTGCTTGTAAATGCAGAAAATTTACCACCACCAGTACATCTTCTGTTGAAAATATTTTTAATGTTTGTTTTTTTTTAAATGGAGACTTTTATATTGGCATTAACCCAGTCATTTTCAGTAGAGCTGACATTTTTGAATGACTTTCTGAAAGTATCAGCAGTGTGTGTTGAAAGAGAAGCATGAACTTTATTTTCTTTACCTTTTAGTTGGATTCTGTTATTTTCTTTTTGCAGGTTATAGTGGAGCTAGATGTGAGATTGTGCCCATCGCCTCTACATCAACCACATCTACTTCTACATCAACATCTACATCTACTTCAACCTCTACATCTACATCTACTTCAACCTCAACATCTACATCAACCTCAACATCTACAACTACTCCAACTACAACTTCTACATCAACTTCTACTACAGCTCCAACTACACGTCCAAGTACATCCACGCAGACAACAAGCACATCCACAGCTTCTTCCACATCTACTGTTACCACAAGTAAACCACTGGCACCAAGAACACTGCCAGTTAAGTCAACCATCACCACTACTGTAAAACCTTCAACTTCCACTGCTTCCACATTGGCATCAAAGGCTTCAACATCTGCTTCATCTGCTCCATCATCAGCAGCTGCAGTAACAACACAGAAAACTGCTGCTCCGTCTACTGCCAAATCTTCAACTTCTACAACAACTACAACAACAACAACCACACCATCCACTACAAGTTCTACCACTACATCTACTTCTACCATTCCAACAACAACAACAAAGAAAACAACCTCAACTACAACAACAACACCAAGTACTTCAACGTCGACCACAACACCAAGTACATCCACATCAACTACAACACCTAGCACATCCACATCAACTACAACAACAACAACACCTAGCACATCTACTTCAACAACAACTCTTTCAACTACAAGTACTACAACATTAGCAACCACAACATTGGCTGCATGTCCAGGACATTTTACATGCTCCAAAAAAGGACAACAGACTTGTCTCCCTTGGTTCCAGGGACCGAACTGTAATGTTCCAAAGGCAGGTCAGAGTGATACCTGTGCTAAATATGACAGTAAGTTTTTCAGTTTACTTGAACATTTGCTTTAAGGTGTATATTGCTATGTTATGTATAATGTAAGCTCATGGTGTATACAGTCAATCCAGCCAGTCATGTGATGTGATCAGGTGTGGCAACTTGAAGGATGTGTTTGCTTAAAACATGTATTATAGCATAAAATGCTGAGATAGAGACATGAGTATTTGGGGCTCAAGGCAGTTGGCAGACAAGAATTGTGATTCAGCTATGCCTCATTCTTGTCAAAACATGATTGTCACCATTCTCTGGTGTATCTGCCAGTTTGCTGTAGAAAGGTGTCTGACACTTTAAGATGAAATATTGAGATCTAACCGATGTATGCAGAAATGTTTGTATATTGTCAAAATGGCTGTGTCCTTTGTCTTATGCACTTGTCTTGCATGGAAGTGTCACTGGAATTTAAATTGAAGTATACTGGTCAGAATCCAGGAGAGACACTGTTGCAGACTTATAGCAAAGGCATCTGGAAAAAATAATGTGGGACCCACATGACAAAATTTAATATGAACTGATATAAAACTGTTGTCAATTTCTTCTGTTTTTAGATGCAGCCAATATTGCAAGTGTATGGAGTGGTCACTATACATGTGCCACTAGCACTGGCCCAACCACTTTCTACCTGAGAATCCTCCATCCGGGCATGGGCCCATCCATCCAAGGTCACCTATACGTTCAGGGTCAAGAAACCAACTTCACAGGAACTTTTGCATCATACCATAAGTCTGTTACCCTGCAGAGTGACTCGAAACTCATGGAAATTAATGGTATTCTGAAGACGCCACTAATGGTGACTGGAGTCATCGTTTTCAAAAATAATCAACAGTGGAGAAATGTCTGTACTCTGGAAATGACGAGGCCAGATGGTAAGGAAATTTATAAATAGAACTATGAAAGCCTTATGTTTATGTGGCACTAATTTAAGTTGATCATGTGGGTGGGGCGATCGGTATGTGACAGATCCCAGTAAACAACAGATATAACCATTTTCTTTTGAAAAATAAAAAGAAATCAGCTATTTTCAATAGAAGCAAAATCTTTCTTGAAATTCCATTTTATGCCTATGAATGTAATTATGTGCATTTACAGTAACATCTAAAGATTATATAGGCCACAGAGACTGAATCACTAGCCTCCAGCAGGGTAAGGTTTAAAACTGTTGCAATTCGAGCTTGAGTTATTTTATTCCTGTACAGGGAATGAATGCAGCACCACAGCAGTGCCGACAACAGAAAAGCTAACAACAACAGAAAAGCCAACAACAACAACACCTATATCATACTATGAGGACAAAGTTTACTCGGCTTACATAGAAATGGTGGATGATGAATACCAAGCCGAGGATATGAGAGATATTATCAGAGATGCATGGATTGATGCAAATGATGGTAACTGATATAGTGATTTGTGAATGAAATGTAAAAGAAATGTTTCAGTATGACTTTTGAACATTTTATTGGGTAATTGAAATTCTTAAATTTTCTGAACTTTAATTCTGTTAGGTTTATTTGTAGACCTAGATTTTTGAAGAATTCTTTTGCGTGTCCTATCACCCAAACCAAAATAGATTTCTAGAAAGGACTTGTCCATCAGCTGGTGTCAAAAGGTACTGTACCATTAGTTGTTCAAAGGGATGCACAGTTGAAATTTACTGACTCAACAGTGAAGAGGTCAGATCATGGTCAGACTACATGGATCTTTAGACTGATCATGATCTGCACTGGTCGCAAAGGCAGACTTGTTCGCCATTTCCAGGGAAAGTTCTGACTAGGCTGGCAACCATCTAAATTTGCAATAGACTGGTTCTGCAAACACTTCTCTTTTGTTTTATACATGTAGTAGTCAGCAATAAGTGTGCCAGTCTGCAATAAATCAGACTGGTTACCAAGATATATATTTTGTGAAGTGTAAGCATTGAGTAATTAAGTACCGGTAAGATTGGTCGTTGTTTTATCTTTGCAGCTGCTGTTGTGAACAGTATCAACCTGAACGTTACCATCGAGGATACAACCAGCATGATTGATAATATAGGGTAAGTTCGTAACATTTTGGATCCTATTCTGCAGAAAATTTCATATATATGCATATTAATATAAATAATGCTTAATTTTAAAAAGTAAGTGTAAATTTAGGTAATATTTGCAATGATTTGATTTTCAGTATTTTACTTTTTTCAAATCAGAAAAAATTACATGTAGGTTTTGTAAGTACATTTTTGTGTATATATCAGATTTATAATGACTCTGCCAGACTCAATTTATTATAATATTATGTGAAAGAGAGTTGTTCCAGAACATTTACCATCAAAGTAACATTGGCCAAAATTTATAAAAAAAATTTTTATAAGTAATCAGTAATGAAGTTGAGATTCTATCATTTCTTCAGCACTGATGTCTTGAAGTTTAATTATAAACTGAAGTTGGACTTCTTGATGGGTCTGGTAGCCGTGATACAGCCTGGTTTGAGTCAGTTTGAGACGGCACTGACAAAGCGTTACCACACAACAGTGTACAGGGGAGATGTGTCGCGATTGATTGATCTCCGATACAGCTACTCTTTTATGATTGAAGGGCCACGACCAACCCCTGAAGACCTGGCTAGAATGGAGGATATCTTATGTGATGTCTGGATGTCCAACAGCAGTATGTTCCCTATCTATACTTTTCCAAAAAATGTTACAGGGAATTTTTCGACATAATCAAAGTCTTAAATATTTTGCAGAAAAGTGTGGGTAATTCATATTGTTTAATGAGAAATCACATGTTAACTTTTCTTCTATGTGTGTAGTCCCCAGGTCAGTTCTTTGAAAGTTTAACCAGTTATTAATCTAACGGTTGACACAATTGTTTGTAACTTGGAATCATATTTTGAATCAAATTTAAGCACTGGTTTAAGGTTTTAAACAAATTGGTCCTGATATAAATTCAGTGTTAATTATGTTGTTTGTGCTATATCACTACATATAAGTAATTACTACCTTGTATTTTCTGTATTAGGTGAAAGACGGTTGAATTGTTCTGATGCTGACTTTGTCAGTATCAAGAAAACCGAGGAATACATTGGCATTAACGGGTAAGTAGCATTTTTCTCTAAAGAGGTTTCCCATTGTTGTTAAATTCTTGGCAAACGTACATGTTACCAGTTAATTGTTAGGCAATTCTGCTATATCTGGCTGAAATTCAACTGTTTTTAAAATTTTAAAGTTCAAGGTATTGTCAATATTATTTAAGAGTGTCATGATTGTATTAGTTTTGGTGCCAATTGATTTCATGCCAAAATCAAAAGTCTTATTCGTCATTCATCTTTTGTGAATACTTCTGTAAAAATATTCTAGAAGATTGTCCCACTGATGAACTTGGGGGGGTCCTGTGTAAGGTCATTCATTAAGGTCTATTTCTTTTGATATAAAGAGCTAAAAGTTTTTGTAAACATACTATTTTTGGTACAAATTTTGCTCAAAAATGACTGTTTAAGAGTTGTATCTAATGTTTTTATAATGAGGGAAGATAAATAAAGTAAAAATTATTCCAGTTTCATAATAGACACTTAATTTGAATCTTATTTTAAAATTTTTGCAAGAAAATCTGAGTACAAGCTGTCCAGTCTAAAAAGGTTTTTACTGTTTTCTGAAAAAAAAAATGAAGGAAACTGTTACACAGCTTTCGTACGGAGTGCCAACCATTATTCAACAAATTCCATCAAGGTTTGAAGAAAGCTTAACTATTGTCTTTAGTTAAACGTTCTTTACTGGCAGCAGTGTTGCTTGCTGAAGGAACTACTGAGAGGAACCTTCTATGTAACCCGATCTGTTGAAAGGACATAATCAAGTAATTTTGTTGGCTTAAACTTTTCAGGATGGAGGTCACAATGATTGTTTACTATGTGATTTTCAATGGAACCTTCCTAGATCCTGCCGGAGTTACTCCCCCTCACATCGCAGTGGTGAAGTCCAGTATTGAGACTAGAGTGACGGGCCTTGTTATCTATGACATGTCCTTCACTCGTAGATACAGATATCATTATGAGCTTCTGATTGATAGATACGTATACAAAGAAAATATCACAGACCTTAACTTGGCTATACAAGGAATCTGGAATCAAAATGTTGCAGGTATGTATAGCATGTAGTTTATCTGTGTGGTCTTTTATGCTGGGTTTGACTGTAGTTAGTCAGTCAGTCTTTCAGATTAATGAGGGAGAGATAATTATTTTTATGTTCATATTCTTGCATAAGTTGTAATTGGTTTAATTCAAACTTGTGCCTAATGATTTATATTCAATTGTTTTTAATCTGCGATTAACAAAAGTTTCTGATGAATGTAGGACCGTTCCTGTACAAAATTGATAACATTTCCTTGCTGAAGAATCTGTTTTTCTGGTATGAATTTTAAGGCAGTTCGAATGTTCTCCACGTTTCTGCTGTTTGTTCCCTTTGGGTGTTCACTGAAAGGATGGATCATTAAATGTTTTATAAGGCAGTTCAGAATTGTATAAATAATTATTTCCAGACATTTTGGATGATCACTGACAATTTACTGACTGAATAATGAACAGTACAGATCATGATCAGACTGCATGAATATATGATCATAGTCACTCTGTACTTGACAAAATGGCAGAATCACTTACAGCTAGTAGAGTAAGAGTTAAGGACACTGTTTGAGATGATGAATACTTGTTTTGCAGAATGTTCTGGAGGGGGGGGGGGGGGGGGGGGGGGGGGGGGGGGGGGGGGGGGGGGGGGGGGGGGGGGGGGGAAAAAAAAAAGAAATGGTAGAAAGTGCATTGTACATATAATCAGGGTAGAAAGGTACTTAGGTTGAATGGAAAGTAAGTAAATATTGAATACTGTATTATTTTTAGTGTGCTTCAAGAACTTTCGTACTAAGTGTAAGTCACATTAAACTTCGTCTTCATATATCCTGACATTAGTTACACCATTGTCATCTTTATAATAATCTCCAAAAAGACATTGTTGTTATTATTCTTTTTTTTTTTTTTTTTTTTTTTTTTTTTTTTTTTTTTTGTTTTTTGTTTTTTTTTTTTTTTTTTTTTTTTTTTTTTTGGGGGGATTTTTTTGTTTTGGGCCGGCGGGATGGGAAAAGAAAACCTGGTTTTGTGACAATTTTTTGTCAGTTGTTATGTATTAGTTAAATTATACAAAAGTTGACTTCACCAGTGGATGTCATGGTATGAGGCAAAACAAAGGGTTAGTATTATGGTCTAAGGTTAAAAACCTTTCACCAATTTATTGCATGACACTGAAAAAAAAAAAAATTAACAGACCTCTTGATATGAAATAATTCAGGGGTCGGGAATTGAAACTGTCACAAAAACCAGGTTGGGCCCAAACGAGCCTAAGCCTCAGTATGTTAGGTTTTTTCAGACCAAGACAAATAGCGGGGGGGGGTTACCCATTGTGAACAAAAAAATCAACCAATCAAAATTAAACTGCATGGATTTCATCCATTGGAAGAAAACTAGACCCAATACCAGCGTAAAATATTGTGCCTGACTCGGGGGGAGAGGGGGGAATTCCTTAACCTGAAAGAAAATTTATGCTTGTCATGCAATAAGCCCATTATTTCTTACATATCCAGTCTTAATCTAACTATTATGTATATATTTTTATCATTAATATTTTCTCCTTTAGCACCACTAACATGTATGAGGTGTATGGGCTGACCTACTACGTGCATATTGGTTTGAACCTTCTGAGCCCAGTGGTTGTGTCTGCACCATCTACAACCACCTTCGATAAATCATTGTCAGTGGTCACACCTGGCATTCCTAGTGACTATGTAGTGTATAAAACATATGCTGGGGAAGATCTCCTGAGGTACAGATACCACTGGGAAGTGAGCTTTGTTGGAAAGATAGACCCAAGAGATGTACAGAGGCTGACCTCAAACATCAACAAACACCTGAAATCTGAAATAACAGGTAATAGACATACTCTGACCCCTATTGAATCAATTCTATTGACTGTTCTTATGTGTGTGAGGAGAGAGAGGGGGTTAATGAAGCGGTTATGGAATTTAAATTTCATTTGCTGCGAGTAAATCAAGTGATGACTCTTGACCCAAATTTTCAAAATGAAGATGTTTTCCCCAGTATAAATTGTACAGAAACTTAGGTAACCTTAAGAAATTTTGTTTAACCTTCTATTTACTACACAGTCAATTGCTTTGAATTCATGCAGACACATGTTGAACTTGAGAAATATATATAGACATTTTTATTTGATAGGTTTCAAGTATAGTGTCGTCTTCAACAGATACTTCACCAGCTATACGAAATATGGGTGAGTGCATACTATAAATAACTACTGGTCTGCATGATGGTGTTGTTAAGGTAGTTGACTTGTAATCAATTAACCTCTCAAAAAACCTCGAAACCTTTCTCTCATGGATGGTCATGGGTTGAAGCACTGATAATAACCTGACTGGTTGTGTGCGAAAATGGGCCATTGGCAAAACATGATTCTTGGACTGGTCCTTTCCGGGAAAGATGAAAAGTTTTACCTATCTGTAAATTACTGAAATACAGGCATTAAACTCGAAGAAAAAAGTAAAACATCATGATGTTTCATGGTACAGCATTATTCAAACATCAGGAGGTAAACATATGAGATGTGGTATATGTTTAATAATTTTCAGTCTTGTATACATATAATTGAGTCATCAAAGACTGGCAGGGTGCTCACTTGTCAATCAAAGGATGGTTCAACTATGAAACTTTTGTCTCCTGCACTTTTCTCTCCTGCTACTGTTTGAAGAAGAAAGGATGTCAGTAACCTTTTGTTCCCATAATGGACATCTACTGGACGAACTGAAGCATTTGTTACACTGATCAAGAGAATGAGTAAACTTTTGTTTAAAAAATTGCACATGAATTAATAAACATTATCTGAAATGAAACATTAGCTTTAATGAAGGGTTTTATATTCTATTTTAGTGATCTCATCTCCACCATGATATTCTTCCTTCATGATTCGTCCAATCAGATGAGAGTAGTTGATGCCCGGTCTGTTACACTGCTCAGTGCAACAAGGCTAGAAAGCTGGTTCCGTATGAACAAGATGTACTATAGGAACCAGGATATCTATATGGTGTATACTCTTGGGTCCTTGGCAGATCAAGATGTAACCCCCATATCTCAGCTACATACCATTGATATAGATGGATACCTCGTATCAGCCGACAAGTCAAACTTCACTGATCTGCTTCAGTTAGTCTGGGATTCCATTGGTTCAGGTAAATACACTGTTTTGCTATACAATGCATTATCTTAGACCAAAAGGTTACCATAGTTTTTGTTTGTTCAAAATGGTTTGTAAATTGTGCTCTGCTAAATTTACATTGTGGCGGTTCCACTGGTGCTGGAGGTATGTACCAAATAAATTGTAACCTTATGGATTGATAAACAGAATACACTGACTGATGACTGCTAGCTGATTGTAGTGGACAGTCAGTGCTTAATGGAAAATGCAGAAGTACTTACTATCAGGAAGGTAGAGTTAAAGTTACATATTACAGATTGTCTGTTTCCTTCCAGATGTTGACTATAAGAGCTTTGTTCAAAACCTAATTTGCAAGTTTATATTATTTTCAATTTAAATTTTGAAAATGTAAGCTTTAAAAACTCTCCTTATCATTTAATTGGTACCTAGATTTTCAGTTTTACTAAAAAGTTCAGTTCTGCTAAACCCACCTTTGAACCTGCATTTTGTCTAACTTTTGATTATTATTTGATATTCACTAACTGGCATGGAAAAGTCTCAACTATTGAAAGTAATTGCATTTAACAAATTTAGTGGGAAAATTAAGTAGGAAAGTGGTTTTGTGTGATGTAAAAGAAATTGCTTTCAGTCTGTTCAAATAAAACAAGTTTAAAAACGCCCACTTTCAGCATGTCAATGGTACAGCAATATTATTTTGTCTTGGTCATATTCATGCGATTAATTCTTGATAGGAAGTATATTCATCTTTCATGTTTCAGTTCATCCTCATACAAGATCAGTTAGAGATGTTTCTCATGGTACATTCTTTAAATTGACTGTTTATATTTGGGCTGGTATATAATATTTTATAAGTCTTAATCAGTCAGACTCTCATTGTGCAAGGCAGACAAAAAGTTACCTTTATAGAGGTCATTTGATGGAAACTATAAAGTAGACATCGAAAATTAAAACACAATTTTCCGATGGTATTGTTCATTTTGATACAGTGGCTGTGTGTTTATCTCAAGAGTGCAGGAATTCTATCTTTATCAGCTGAAGGCACTTAATTCCTCTTTACCTTTCTCTCTCTCTTCGATATTGATTCCATCTTGAATAAGTCTCAAAAGTGATTAATCTAACTTTTAGAAACTTGTTTCACAACCCAGAATTAGTATGTATAGAAATATTGGTATTTTTTGTATGAATTATGTAGTAATTTATATGTGTCTTTACTTAAAATGGACTAATTGTTACCTTGTCTTACCCTCTTTCTATCATTATAAACATTTAATAGGCGATCAATTGAAACATTATCCTTTAACTGAATTTTATGAAACCTAGGTCATGTCTTTAACTCCTGGACTTGATGTGCAGAAAAGTCTTATTTAACCCTGTTAGCTCAAGGTCAGGGCCACAAATCATTTCACATTGGATTTTGTGTCACAGCTGCTTTACTCCATGGAATATGAGCTGCTAATTCGAAGCTAATTCGTCTGCAGATCATACTGTTAATCCTCAAGAAATGTTTTTTACAGAAGTCTTAGATAATATGCCTTAGCTCCCTGTGCAATGAGAGTCAGTTTTAAAAGGTCTTTTTCTTGTCATGTGACATTTACCCAAATATATATTAAAATGATTATATAGCTTCTTCAATATTATATCTATTTTGTGTATTTGCATGAAATTTGTACTTGCATGCTGAATATTTCCTACTTTATACATATACATATTTTGTTTATGCCATTACGTGAACACCAGTTGTATATCCTTGTGTCTTAGTTCATGTTTTTCCCAATTTCTGAAGTTTGACATGAATCACCTCATCATAGTTTCGGATATGGTAACTAGGTCAAAGGTCAAGGTCACAGGGGCTAGAGACAGTAAAATCTTGTGGATGTTTAACCTCCAAAACCCCCATGTCAGACTTGTATGATACTTCACTGAAGTGATTAGTACCATGCCTAGTTGTGCATGGTTCGTGTTTCGGGTCACTAGGTCTACGGTTAAGGTCACAGGGGTTTGAGATAGTAAAATCTTGTGGACGCTTAATCTAGAAAACCCCTGGTTAGAATTTAATGATACCCCGTACTTCACAGAAGTGATAAGTACCATGCCTAATTGTGCATGGTCCAATGATTAAAGCATCAAATGTTTCATAAATTTTATAAACTGTTTTAGTGCGGCGTTCGGGAGGGGGGTATTTATCACCTTCATTGATAGTTGTAATTAGGTATGATGCAAGCCATTGAACCATTTTGTCATTCCATATATTTATGTTTCTATATATTTTCATATTAAATTTGTTGTATACTATATGTAACTATATGCTCTTTATTATATTATAGGAGCATGCTATTTATTCAAACTTAACTATTATATAAATGTATCTTATGTATGTAAAGAATGCTTTTGAAGTTTAATATCATCATTGAACATTTACTGAATTAACCAGGTACTACTTTCATTTCCAATTGAAGTCCCAACAACCCTAAGCATATAATGTCAAATTATATCAGTCATTTCATGATGTCACAATGTCAATGATGTCATAGTTACCATAAAATGTATTCTATAAATCCTGGGTTGAATGCACTACTGTTTTAATTAAGAACTTGTATTTGTTTTGTGCTAAACCCAGAGATACCATTTGTGTATGGTTTTGCACATTATAGCCAGTGTCTGAGTACATGTTAATATGCAATTATTCACGATCCTGTTGAAGTCTTGCATGGGATTTGTCATAAATGTTTACCAAATTATTATTATACAAAAGGATTGTTGTTACCTTTTTATTACAAATAGCAATTCTTCTTTTTCAGGATACAGTTTATCTCTGTTTAAAGAAAGAGTTGGATATAAAACAGATGGGTTTGTATTTTATTTTTTTTCATTAACGCAGTGAGAAAATCAGACTGAAATCTGGTTTTTGATAGTCAGTATATCGGAACAATTTGGTAACACAAAGAGTACTACAGGAAGCCTTATCTAGGTTGACTGTCAAAGAATGATTGATGGCACAGCCAGTTTTTCAAAAATCACCCTATTTAAATAGCCACTTGCTTTAGATGGTGCAAGTTGATTTAGAAGGCCAGTTCCACTGCAAAACGTGCCTCCATGGTGGAGTGGTCAAGTTTGCAGACTCCGTATCATTTAACCTCTCACTGAGGACATTGAACAGACCTGACATTTTTTGTGAGGAAGTTGGCAGTTTCTTACATATATGGGAGTCTAGTACTGGTACTTCTCATGACTAAAACTGACCACCTTACTGAAATACTTAATCCCCGGAGAAAAACAATTTAAAATGCTACCTGCTTAAGATGGTTATATCAATTTGTTCACTGCTTAACACAGTTTGCACTGTATTGTTTTTTTTTTTCATTTCTATATTTTACTTCACAGAAGTGTAGTCACATCATTCCGGTACAAGGTCACCCAGGATAATGAAGTGGTAGATGCCTCGAAATACTACTGGCTGGCTATACCTGTGACTCAGTACCTCATCCCCCACCTCAATGTTGAGTCAGGGCTGAGCAAGAACTACACATTTATGCCCGGTGCAATCGTGTACTTCGAAGACGAGCTGTTTAAACTGACATTCACAACTCCTGTGGCAGAGTTAGACTTTACAAGAATACAAACAGCTATCATAGATAGCCTGACTTTAAGTTGGGAAGGTAGTGTATTTCTTTTCTTTTGAAGGGAGAAATCAGTAACTGTTGTCTATGTTTGTTATATGAATGGAGAAATAAGTTGTTGAAATCAGTTTATATCCATTTTATGAGGGGAGAAATAATTTGTTTATGTATGTTTTATGAAGGGAGAAATAAGATATGTCTGTTTCATTGAAGGGAGGAATGTTTACATTATACATGCAGTGTATTTCTTTTCTTATGAAGGGAAAAACAGATGAGAATTATTGAAGATTTTTTGAAATAGTTAATTTCGTTCACTGAGGCTAGATAACTAAACAACATAGAAAATGATTTCTTTTACAGAAGAATGTATTTGATAAGGCTAATAGGAAGAAAGTCGTATTACTATAGAATATTTTAAGGTTTGATTTCCAGTTAAAAAAACAGGTTAAATATATCTGAACAAATGCTGAATAGAAGGGAGATTATCATGTTTGTTACTTTTCATTTTCAGACTATTCATCATTCGCAGGACTTCTTAAAATCGAGGTGATCTTCCAGGAACAGGTGTTCATTTCAGATAGGTACAGTAACATTACATGTATCCCAGTTGGCTATTGACTGAATGGATGTCATTATGAAATTTGACTTAGAAGTTTAAAAGTAATAAAACTGTTGGACTTTTTTGAAGCTTTACAGGGAAGAGTAAAGGAAATTGTGAGAAAAAACTGATTATTTTACATTTCAGGATAGCCTGGCAGATTAATTTTGTTCTTCTTGTGCGCAACATGCCAATCTACCCAAAGTTTGTACGTGACATCACAGAGAAGTTGCTTGTACCAACCTTCAGCTTGACTGGACAAAACTTGAAGAAATATGTCCTCTATGATGAAGTTTATGATGAACATAGGATGTTCCACAGACGTCTTGCTTTCACCATGGTGTTTACAGAGGCAGTCTATGAGGCAGACTGGAACATGATTGAAAGCAAAATACATTCAGACTGGTGCTCACAGTACAGTATGTATTCATTGTTTTGTATTGATTTTAGTGGAACCAGTCTCAAATAGACTGGTCCTATACCAAAGACTTATGCTCTTCTGAACCAAACACCACATACTACTCTTACGGACTTATAAGGGGAGATCACTGCACATGTGATTGATACAAAGGTGAATCCAGTCTGCTGAATATAATGGGCTTTGTGTAATAGTTTTCAGCCTAACTGTATTACTGTATAAAGAAAAAGTCCACCTCTTGCGTAGTAATAGATATTGTGAACTGTAATTCTAGAGGTTGTGAGATCTATACCCTACTAAGCTAATTAGAATAAGATCTATTTCCAGAGTCTGTGTGTTACTAAAGTAAAATGTGTGCTGAGCATGCCAAAATTATAAACATTGAAAACAAAGAATTGCTTTGAACAAGAGCATCTTCAGTATAATACATGTATACCTTCCCTTAAAATCTCAAAGTGACTATCTAACTTGTTGAGATGTCAGTAGTTGAAATTTGCTGATATAACAAAACTACAATTTTGTAACATTAAATACAGTATACAACTGAAGGTGAAACAATATTGGGGATGAAAATAGAAGTAATAACATTAGTACCGGTAGTAAACTAAGAAGAGCCCTTGGAAAGATATGTTTTAGAGTTTAAAGAAGATGTGAATTTAAAAGAATTTGTTTCCAATGTTTCAGAGCTAAGCTGTTACTGGCAGGTCAAGATAAAGAACCAAGAACATTTAATTGATGATAATAGGTAAGTTGGGGGGAAATTAGTATGGTCAGGTGACCATGAGCCATCTCTGCCCTTTACCGGTCACCATATTTGTTTTGTAATATTTTCACTTGATAATTCTCATGCAAAAACAAGATTTAGACATGTATATCTCTGCTGAAAAATGAATATAAAAGCTTGAATTTCTGTATGTTTACCCCTTTTGAAGGCTACAATTTTCTTGTAACTTGGTTAAAATGAATTTCTATGACAGTTTGTTTTCTACTTCCATATGCACAAAATCTTTGGAGCTTTTGGTTGTATGTTTGTTTCTTCAATCCCATTTTAAGGTAGCTGACAAAAACGATTGATTTAAGAGTTTGTCAGATGTGTAAAATTGACTAATATTTTCAAAAATAATGTTTCCCTGCAAAAGCTTTGCGAGACCTAGGTCTGATAAGTCTGCTGTTGGGAGTAGTTTGCATGGCAAACAACTACTGTCAATTAGATTATTTTCATGTGACAAACATTTCACAATTTGGTAGTACCAGATAGACATATTGACATATTGACAAATTAAAAGTTTGCATAGGAAGACTGTGAAATGAATTTTTCACAAAAATGTTTGGCTATTGAACTAGTGAATTAAAAAAAATATGGAAATTTAAATCTTTGCGAATATTTCTTAATTTACTGTATATGAGTGCTACCAGAATACTTCTTTTCAACCAGTGTGGATAAATTCAAACTAAAATCATGGTTTTGTTGTAATTTCTAGGGTACATTCGTGGCGTCTGGTCTATTTCATCTACTACAATGCTCGGTTTGTGGTCCAGAATCCTGCAAAAACTACCTGGCAAGCTTCACAAGTCACATTCCACAGTAAATACGGATTTGACTACAATATGATGTCTGTAGATGAATCCTTGTACATGTATGACTGGCTGTTCTCCCTGTATACTAATGCTAGTGTTGATGTGCAGCAGACGGGTCTCGTGTCTATCATCGAGTCATACTGGAAACAAACATTGAAAAGTGAGTATGATGCTATTTGATACCATGTTGTATTTATTATGCAAACAATTACTTTGTTTGCATATCAGACCAGAGAAGTAATTGTGAAGGGTAAATATGTAAGCTTGTTTAAGATTTGTATCCTTTGGAACGTTTATGTATTTATATTTGGCAGTCAAATTGTTAGGTTTTGAGCAACTTACCTTGAACTAATATGAAAAATATTCAGAAAGCCCATTGGAGAACCATTAGGGCATTATGAGTTAACGTGTTTACAATTTTGATCATTTTTAAAAGTGCATGGTGTTTTAAAAGGTTTTAAGACCAACTGCAGACATTGTCACAAACAAGTAGATGATTAACCCATTTTGAATGCACTGCCGCTGAGCTAAAAAATTTAATACATCAAAGTATTTATTTTAAGACTGAAATTTATACCTATGATCCACAGAAAAGCATTCAGTTTATATAATTTTTATTCCATATCATATACATTGTATGATCATGTGATCCAACATTATCATTTAAAGGCAACTAGTGCAATCCATCCAAAAGTGATAAATGAAATTGGCGTGCTTTGACCGCAAATAAAGTAAAGTGATTAAATTCCACTGGTCATCAAGTAATTGCCATATGGAATTAATTAAGGAAAACTTGTGGCCTTGACGACAGGACAGTGTCACCCTCGTTTAATTCTATAATAAAATCTGATTATTATTTAAAAATGTTCATTAAATAGTTTCCATATGCCAGTATATATCTATCTCCATATATACTATTAATATTCCTCAGTATATATATATCTCCATATATACTATCTATAATCCTGTATATATATATCTCCATATATACTACCTATAATCCTGTATATATATTATCTCCATAAAAATATTTCCATATAAAATGATCTCCGCTTTAGGTCCACCTGTTCCGAGCAGACGCAAAAGCATCTTAATGAAAATTTAGAAAATATGCCAAATAGAGGATGGCATCCCTCCAAAATTGGTTATCTCAGAGAATACAGGTATTCATTGAGCCATATTAAGGAGAGGAGAAAACCACCCAGACCTATCTATGTGAAATATTGCTTACAAACTTTGAAAATAAATGTATCAAATTTGAGAGTGACACCATCCCATCGCCAGCAGCCTAGAATTTTCCGAAATTCCCTAAATTGCGGCACCTATAAGTAAAGTAACTTAGTGTTAGAAGTATAGAACAGCTATAACTGCTTCAATCACTTCTTTTAACAGTTCAGCTTCAATTCTTCATTTAAAACACTGTAATGCAGTCGTTTTAATGTCACATTGAACACGATGTTGGATGGTTTCACCATCTAAGGTTGTCTGCCAGATATCTTGCTTTAACACATAGTCTTTGTTATATCCTGCACTGCCTTTGCTGTTGGATTGCACTGTATATGTACCAAAGCCAGTTGATCTGAAACATATAACTCCAAGACAGAAAACCAAACTGTAAACATGTACAGATATGTATAGAAAACCATTGATATAGAGAAAGAACATTAATTTCAGTGATCAACTTGTGGGTGTGGCGGGTGGGATTAAATTTTCTAATTTTTATTGTCAGGATTTTCCTAAGAAATGTGGAACCAAAGGGAAGTAATTTTGGAACTTCCTGTCAAAGACTTCTAAAAATAGAAGACAACTCCGAATTGAAATTCTAAAAGTCTGCAGTATTAGTCTCCCTTGATTCCAGTTCCGTTCCACATTTCTGCTAAAATAAACTGGACTGTATTGTACAAGACAATAAGCCGCATTATTTTAAGACTGAAATTTATACCTATGATCCACAGAAAAGCATTCAGTTTATATAATTTTTATTCCATATCATATACATTGTATGATCATGTGATCCAACATTATCATTTAAAGGCAACTAGTGCAATCCATCCAAAAGTGATAAATGAAATTGGCGTGCTTTGACCGCAAATAAAGTAAAGTGATTAAATTCCACTGGTCATCAAGTAATTGCCATATGGAATTAATTAAGGAAAACTTGTGGCCTTGACGACAGGACAGTGTCACCCTCGTTTAATTCTATAATAAAATCTGATTATTATTTAAAAATGTTCATTAAATAGTTTCCATATGCCAGTATATATCTATCTCCATATATACTATTAATATTCCTCAGTATATATATATCTCCATATATACTATCTATAATCCTGTATATATATATCTCCATATATACTACCTATAATCCTGTATATATATTATCTCCATAAAAATATTTCCATATAAAATGATCTCCGCTTTAGGTCCACCTGTTCCGAGCAGACGCAAAGCATCTTAATGAAAATTTAGAAAATATGCCAAATAGAGGATGGCATCCCTCCAAAATTGGTTATCTCAGAGAATACAGGTATTCATTGAGCCATATTAAGGAGAGGAGAAAACCACCCAGACCTATCTATGTGAAATATTGCTTACAAACTTTGAAAATAAATGTATCAAATTTGAGAGTGACACCATCCCATCGCCAGCAGCCTAGAATTTTCCGCCACAGCAAAGTGTGAAGGCACTTTGTCCCCCAAAATTGTAGGCCTTAACACTCAATAAATGTTTTCTCATTTTGGCTCAAAAAAGTGGAAATTGCCTCACCTACATGAAAAATTAAATACTCATTTCCAACATCTGATAAATGGACTTTGTCAACATAAAACATACCAGGCGAGTCCTTATTCACTGATTTGACAAAAAGTGATCTGCCATTTGTTTGAGATAAAACATATTTTGAAATTGTGCGGTTTACTTTTTGCCTTTTAGCATTCATTTTCTTTTGAAATTCCTCAGTTACAAATTCCCTACTCCAAGACAGTCGTTGGAGTATAAATATATAAACAATTAATGACTTTGGGAATGTCTTAAAGAGATACTGTAGCTCTGTTTGTAGAATTCTAATCAATTTACACTGATTGGTACTTGAAATGTTATTTCCACCAACATGAAGAAAAATAATGTCTGGAGTTTTTCCTTTAATCAATCCTAGCTGCAATTTTTGATGAAGGTCTTCTACTCTTAACCCACTGTAGCCATTCCAGTCAATACTATAGCCAATGAAATTGGGTCTTCGCCGGACCTGAATTGCACCCCTGACCAACGAATGATCGAATCACCCACTATCCAAATTTCTGGAAAATAAACCCACATTAAAAGGACATGACTGTATAATAGAGGCAATTTCAGACAATTCTAGTTGGTTTCCTTACTACTGGATTCTAATATATCTAGCATAAGAACTTGAAGACCAACGACCCATTAGTTTTATCTTGTCATCAGAAAGACCCTGAAGTGCAAGATCTGTTGCTCTGCCAATGCGAAAACTGTGTGTCAAAATTTTTGATGTGAAACCAGCTTGTCTGCAAGCTTTAGAGAGCACCGATGAGAATTGATATCGTGTTAGTGGTGAACCATTAGCATGGCACAAAAACTGGTCAGATTTATGAGACGCTATTGCAGCATACTCCTTCAATGAAGTAATACATGACCTAGTTTCTTCATTGCTTTGTATACGAACAAATACTGGTTTCCCTGTTTGATTTGTTTTGCTGATTCTTAAACGTACAATTACAGCATCATTGATTTGGTCAAAAGTCACATCCTTTTTGTTAAGTGCTCTGCCCTTTGCAGTGTTTGAACAGACAACAAGCTCACTTATTCTAAATAAACCAAAGTAGGCCAAATAAAAAGTTGCTTTAAAAAGTACAATTTCAAAATCAGAATAACAGATATTTTTCAAAACTGCTACAAGTTTATATAACATATCTTTTGAAACAGGAGCTCTGTAATCCTTTCTATGCCTTAACCGCTTGCATCCTTCCAGCATCTTCATAATAACAAAACTCTCACTAGGGTTGTAATAACCTTTTAATTTATGTAAAAAACTGATTCCAGACATGTATGACATAATAGTAGAAGGAGCATAATTTTTCTCAAAACAGAATGCAATGTACAGAATGAGTTGATTAAGTGGTATTGGCCATTCATTTGGCAAGCTGTACACTGCCCTAAAATTAGTGAAATTATTGATAGCTGTTTTATATGCCTTTCCAGTGTTTTCCGATACACTATACTTAATCAAACTAATAGCTCGTTGTTGAAGATTTGCCACAGACGGGGCTCCAATACGCAGGCTTTTGGATTTGCATTTTGGGCTAGTGTCCAAAATCTGCCCATCTGAAAACGAGACAATGCATCAGTTATTGCATTTTTCACCCCAGGCACATGTTCTGCTTTCACTACAATGTTCATGTGCAAACATTTTAAAGTTAGATTTCTGATCAAGACCATCACTAAATCAGACTTTGATGTCATTTTATTAATAATATGGCACACTGCCATGTTATCTGATCGAAAGCATATCTTTTTGTTCCTCAGTTCCTCACCCCATGTGAATATAGATACAACAATAGGAAATAATTCCAGAACAGTTATATCTGCAGTGTAACCCTTTTGATGCCAATTCTCTGGCCATTTTTCTGACATCCATTTGCCTGCAAAGTATATACCAAATCCTAGGCCTACACCCCCCGCACTGTCTGTAAACAACTGCACATCCTCATTGTAAGACCAAAATCTATCGTGAAAGACCTGAATGCCATTAAAATTGACAAAAAATGTTTTCCACATAATCAAATCCTGCTTTATGCCATTGGTAATTCTCAGATGGTGATGCTGTTTAGTGAGACCACATATAGAATTTATCAGTCTTCTGCAAAAAGGTCGGCCTGGAATTATTGCCCTACATGCAAAATTTAGCATACCTATTAAGCTTTGCATATCTTTAAGTGTGCATCTTTTTTTATGCAACAAAGAATTCAATGCAATCATAATTTCTTGAACTTTCTGTAAAGGCAAACGCACTACCATCGCTTCGGAGTCTAATTCCAAACCTAAAAATGTTAAGATTGTAACAGGACCCTCTGTCTTTTCTTCTGCTAATGGCACACCTAAATGCTGCATGCATTTTGAAAAAACTTGCATCATTTGTTTGCAAACACCAGAATTGTGTTTTCCTCCACCCAAAAAATCATCCAAATAGTGCATCAAGTTATTAGAACTAGCTTTTTTTCGTACAAAATAGGCCAAAAAATCTGCAAATCTATTGAACAAATTGCAACTTATAGAACATCCAAATGGCACACATTTATCAAAATAAAAATACCCATCAAAAGTGAAACCCAACTGGTCAAAATCTGCAGGACTTACTGGCAATAACCTAAATGCACTTTTGACATCCATTTTAAATAGTTCACATTTAAAGCCAAGCTCCTGAATCATCTGTACAGCAGTATCAAAACTTGTATATTGCACAGTGCAATTTGTTGGATCAATGTAGTCATTTAAAGAGTGACCTGCTGGGTATGACAAATGATGAATAAGCCGAAAATCATTTTTTTCTGACTTCTTCAGAACAAGACCTATAGGGGACACCCTCAGAGTGGGTAAAGGTCGGTTCTTGAAAGGGCCTGCAACTCTTAAAAGGTCTAATTCTTTTTTAATTTTTTTTCTGACAACATCAGGATTCTCCATTGCAGATTTTAAATTTTTGGCATCTGTTGCCCCTCGTGGGCCCTCATACTGTAAGGAAAACCCTTGTTTAAAACCATTTAATAGAAATTCTGTCTCGGAAACATCATAATCAGATAATTCTTCTTGTAATTTTTTCACATTTATTGGAGAAGGTGCCAGTTGCATAAAAGAAGTGCTATTAATGTCTTTGACCTCTGAAGATTCCCTGACCTTGACCCCTTCCATAAGGCCTAGTTGGTTGAGACCCTCTGTATGATCCTCGAAAGGAATTGAAAGTTTTGTGTGATCGAAAGAGTTCATGTTGTGAGTCCTGCATGTGACACGCCCATTTGCCATGTTGTGCATTAAAACAAACTGAACATACATGTGGATACTTACAGTTGACCCATTTGCAGAAACCTTTGTTAAAGTCTATGCAAGGAGGGGGTTTTGATTTTGGTTGCACAGGTGCATGACTAGGAGGAGCATTGGTGTGGCCAGAAAAACATCGTAGCCAAAGATCAGCATTGATTGTTGACCATGATGAAAAATTAATGGCTTGGCGCAACCTAAATTGCTCATCATAAGTACGCCACATGGTACCTCCATATTTGGAAGCAGCCTCTCTTATAGTAAACATATAATGAAATATATGTTGAGTTTGCACAGGATGGGCCTCAGTGTAAATGCTTGAGAAGATTAAAAAGGCATCGGTCCATTTCTCTACTGATGCTATTTTCTCATTTGATACTTTAGCTTTTGTTACCAGATTTCCATTTTCATCTACTCCTAGCACTGACCCTACAGATAAATCATTTAGTTCTACAGCCCCTTTTAATAAAATGGCTAAATTTATATATTCATGTTGTTTGATTTTGATTTTGATTTGTTCAGGGAAATGGCAAGCTAAGGAATCCCCGCCACACCTGATTGTTTCCGGCTTTTCGTCAAATCTTAGGTCAGATCTTTTATTAGATTTTGGCAGGTCCAGAGATTCTTTAATTATTGTCTCAAAGTCAATTATATTACCCTTCCTAGTGTCAGCCAGTCTCTTGTGCTTGGCAAGAATTGGTATAATTTCTGTTTCACTGTCAGAGTCAGTTTCATTCTTCTCCCCTTCATCTGATTTCTTCTGTCTTTTAGGCAAATGTTCAGTCTGCTTCCTTTTTCTTGCTCCTTTACCCCTTCCAGGCATTGTATCTTATATTTATTTACTCAAAATTTGTTTATTTATTTAAGATTTTAATGGATTAAATTTTCTAATTTTTATTGTCAGGATTTTCCTAAGAAATGTGGAACCAAAGGGAAGTAATTTTGGAACTTCCTGTCAAAGACTTCTAAAAATAGAAGACAACTCCGAATTGAAATTCTAAAAGTCTGCAGTATTAGTCTCCCTTGATTCCAGTTCCGTTCCACATTTCTGCTAAAATAAACTGGACTGTATTGTACAAGACAATAAGCCGCAATAATTATAAGATTTTCCAACCATTTGTTGTATTTAACAGTCATGAATACAAATTAAAGGTGCAACCAGTCAGAGACAGTGATAAGTTCTGAATATGCTTGATAATGATAAGTCTAATAAATTCAATATTCTTTTACAGGTTATGGTATGGACTGGCTGAATAACATAGAAGTCAAAGTGTTTTACCAGGAGCCAGTGGTTACTTCAAGGTAGTGTAACATGTACCTTCATTTGTAGTATCAACATTGGATGATTTGTTGTCTGTTTCTCACTATCTTGAAATTCATCTAGACGTGAATGGTATTTTTTCCTTCTATCTTTCTGTATTGTATCCGGTGTAAACTTTCTTGTGTCATTTCAGTGGCTTGATATGGCATATTCGTTACGGATTTTTCCACAAATCTCGCCTTATTAACTCTGCAACATGGCCTGCATTGAATGTGACCCATATGCAATCTCTGATCCCAACTGGAAGACATTTCCACATCGTGAACTGGTCAGAATCCTGGACTTACCTGTTCCATCTGTATCTTGAGGGAAAACTGTCGTGGTTAGATTATGCCAAGTTTGAGCATGCCATGGAACTGTACTGGAGCAGATATTACGGAGGTTTGGAAACATCTCACATTGAGTCCTTTTACATGAAAAGTTGTTGTATGTGAAAATGAATCCATGATAATAATAGCAATGATAATCATGATGTAATATTTCATGTCTTAGTTTGTAGAGGCATATACAGTATGGTCATACCCAAACCTTCCAGGTGAACCTCTGTAGATGTCTGATGTAAATTAATTAAACTCCATGTATAACAACTCAACATACAGTATAATTCTCGGTAAAAGGAAGAAAATTTCTGGGCCCTAATTTTGTTCTTCTTTATGAAATAAGAAAATGCTATATGGATAATAACCTTTGAGATATAAAGAACACGTTTAAGTGGTCCCTCGGAGTTTGTTATACATGGAGTATACTGATGATCACATGGTACATTGTTTCGAAAGGGAGTCAGCAAGTCCTTAAAGAAGAGGTAGCTCAGTACTGAGATCCTCAGAGCACTTGTTAGAGTGACTCATCTGACTTAATTCCAATCAGTCTGAAGGTCCAAATGTATACTTTATGTTGAGAAAAATTTGCCATCTTTATTTTCATAATTTTTACGACTGCTTGCAGTCCTTTGTCATGTATTACATGTTAGTGTGATTTTTTTCTGCACATATTAACATTATAACATTTGATGTTCCAGGATGCTCCAGCTGTGTTAAGGTCCATATCAAGAATCAAGAAAAAGTGTACACCGACTCAGGGTATTTATATTTCTTTTTTCCCCCCTAATATTTACTGTAAATGAAGATGAGTAAAAGTCATGAAATTGACTGGGGATTTTGTATCCCTTTTGATTAAATTGCTTCGTTATCAACATTTAAGTTTTCTAAAATATCTTTTGACAGATGTGTTTTGTGTTTTTTTGTAGAACTAGTATTTCAAACTATATAACAGACCGAAACCAATTTACTTGCCTGTTAAAAATATTTAACAGGACAAAAAGCAGATTTGATTTTGCATGATAAGTCTTTTTTTATATGTAAATTTGACAAAAGAATGAGACAAAGGTAATATTATAGTTTGCATAACTTTTTGTATTCAATTGCAGAAATGCATACTGGAGACTGGATTGGCAGGTACTTGTCAATGGAAAAGAGATCAATCCAACAACAGTTGCCCCAATAAATACCACCAATCTTTCTCCATACATAAACTTCACTGGACCTCACGGATACTACAAAATAGCTCATGGAGTAAACCATAGAATGCGATTTATTCCGTCTTCCTACTACAGATGGTTGTATACCAGGGAATGGATCCCAAGTTCACAGTATGAAACATTCAGGCTTCACCTGGCCAGGTTCTATGAGAAGCTTTATCCAGGTATGCCATTCTTTTTCTTATTAGTCCTTAAGTCTTTAATTTAGTTGTTCAGATTTGTGTATTTGATATCACTGTCCAATATGTAAATGAGACAACTCATGTATACCGTCTCCTATGCAGCCAGTCTACAGATGTATCAAAAGTGGTCTTTTAAGGCAGATGGCTGCTTAATACGAGTGTGTTATATATATATAAACAACCAGTTTGGTTACACATGTGTACAGCTGTATATAAAATGTTACTAACAATACCTTCAAGAAACTGAGTAATGTTCAGATTGAATTTCTGAGTGAGATATAACATTGATACTGTGGTTGTAGACTTTGAAATAGAAGTTCAAGAACACTGTTTTTGTTAGAGTAAACAAGAATTAGAATGATCATTCAACCTCATTTACTTTATAATTTATAGGTTCAAAGATTGAAGTTGGTTTACTCCACCAGAGGCAGTTCTGGTCAAGAACTGGGTAAGTGTTTTAAATCTCTAAGTAGTTAACATATTCATTTGGTATGGTCATATATAATATTCACAGACAAATTTAATAATCAAAATAATTTAGATTACAGTAAACTATGTTTGTAACAATATTCAAGGGAACCCAGATATTCAAATGAAAAACATGCTCGTTATACCCAGATTATCATAACATCAGATATCTTGACCAGTGTGTGTTTAATTAAATTTGATGGGGAATATGTATGGTTAAATCAGATATATTGTAACAAACGATATCATTACAAGTGGAGTCTACTGTACATGTATTTTATATTTCAATGACTTTCTTGTGGGGACATTGAAGATTGAATTAAACTACTTCTGATTCAATTTACAGGGAGAGAATATGGGGACTTCAGTATTATGTGAGGGTAGATGGTAGACTGGTGCATCCTTGGTTATTGAAGCATATAGACTGGACACGGTTTGTCAACACGCTGGGCGTTCACACCTCAAAGAACCACACCTACACGGCCCTGACAGATGTACATGTCACAGACACAAGTCTCTTACTATCTCTGTACATTCAACACAAGATCTCATCTTCGAAATATCACAGTTTGGAAGTGGCCCTGGAGCATGCATGGATAAAACAGCATCCAGGTAAACTTCTTGTATTATGATATTTTAGTAGTCATACACCTATAAGCAAGAGGCCAAATACTCCAATTAATGAAGAACATAAATATAAAATTAAAACTGCTGTCACTGAAAGTGTGAAAGTTCAAGTTATCGTTACCTGTACTATGATGTTAGTCAGTTTGTCTATGATAGATAAGCAGACAGTATTGATTCCAATTGGACTTCATGGATGTGTAGGCTCATCTGGATCCATTTTCATCACAAACACATAACTGTGGTTATTGAACAATGAAGCTCACTTACTGTTTGTATGTGTGTACTTCCCAGAAATAACCTAAGATCCTGTGTTGTATTTATATCTGTTTTCTTATCTTTGGTTACTGTCAGGTGTCAATAATTTATCTAATTTTGTTTCTTGTATTCTAGAATTTAAATCCTCCAGTGTGAAAGTGAACATAAAGGGACAAGAAGAAACTGTGGATTACTATGGGTAAGTATCATGCAACATGTGTTACTAAATACTCAGTTTTACAAAGCAAAAGGTTGACTTTGAAGAGAATTTAGTTGGCAAGTTTACTGTACTTGGAAATCCAGACCAAGATAACATACATGTTTGTAAACGTACCATATTTAGTGTTGATCAACTCGGACATTTAGGGGAAAAAATAACCTTCAGAGAGAAAAGTATGATATTTATTTACTGTGTGAACATTTACCACATATTCTTGCATTCAAAAAATAGTGACTTCAAGTTGTTCTCCCCTTCAGTCATACAGCTTGGCATCTGGTGTATTCACTGTCTGTAAATGGAACAGAGTTGGATAAACAGAGTGTGGCCAGTCTGAACACCAGTATTCTAGCTGCAGAACTGAACTCGGATGTATCAACCAGATCCAGTATTCAGGTATATATACTATTACTTGATGCATCTATACAGAGGATTTTTAATCTTACTGTGTAACATGAATAATAAGAACTTTTAAATTAGTGATTTGTGTAATATTGAGGTTTGTTAACCAGGTTTTCAATTTTGAAAATCCTGGTTATTAGATTGGGGTATGGCGGGCGGATGGGCGGATGGGCGGATGGGCGGATGGGCGGATGGGCGGGCGTCAAACGAAATTGTGTCCGCTCTGTAACTCTTCAACCCTTTGAAGAATTTTGATGAAACTTCAGACAAATGTTTACCACATCAAGATGACGTGCAGAACGCATGTTCCGCATGGCTGGCTCCAAGGTCAAGGTCACAGTGACATTAACATTGAAAATCCTGTCCGCTCTGTAACTCTTCAACCCTTTGAAGAATTTTGATGAAACTTCAGACAAATGTTTACCACATCAAGATGACGTGCAGAACGCATGTTCCGCATGGCTGGCTCCAAGGTCAAGGTCACAGTGACATTAACATTGAAAATCCTGTCCGCTCTGTAACTCTTCAACCCTTTGAAGAATTTTGATGAAACTTCAGACAAATGTTTACCACATCAAGATGACGTGCAGAACGCATGTTCCGCATGGCTGGCTCCAAGGTCAAGGTCACAGTGACATTAACATTGAAAATCCTGTCCGCTCTGTAACTCTTCAACCCTTTGAAGAATTTTGATGAAACTTCAGACAAATGTTTACCACATCAAGATGACGTGCAGAACGCATGTTCCGCATGGCTGGCTCCAAGGTCAAGGTCACAGTGACATTAACATTGAAAATCCTGTTTACATGATTTTAACTTGATTTGGCAGTCAAAGGTCATATCATCTTTGGAGGTAATTTAAAAAAGATATGATATATTATTTCATGTCTACTTTGTAACTTGAATCAGAACAACATTTTTGAAAACCTGGTTTCGTGGCATTGCCATGTTTCTTGTTTAAAATGTTGTAATTTAACTTGTTACTTCTCAGCACTAACTTATAACACATTGATTGGCAACTTTCAAAAATTGATAAAAAATAACAATAAAGAAATTCACCTATAATCCCTTGTGAGTGATGTTTTTGCCTGATTTCCGATTTTGCGATTTTCTGCAGTTCTGACTTACGCATCAGATCTCTTGTTTATGGATTTAACCACGTGTATTCTAACCAGGGTTTGATACTTTTGAATTGAATAGATTGCAGTTACTGTTGTTCTAAATCTAACATGCCTTTAATAGATTTCAAAGGCGAAATAAAACATCGGACCTGACATAAACTTAATGGAAGTAGAAAATTCACTAGATTTTAATTTTAAAATGTATTTTTTTTTTAACTTTCAGTTGAGCGGTCTACATTCAACAGACCTATTTTCAACGGAACAGTTACTGTCTTTCTATGTTGACTCCTACGTCTCATTGACTGATACTGAACAACTCGAGACTTCATTGTCAGCTCAGTGGGCTTTGTTGTTGAACCAGTCTGTTAAAGTGCATGTAGTCAGGCAAAAGGAGTATACCAGTCTGTCAGGGTAAGGAAATTGTACAAACTGTCTGTTTCTGTAAACCAGTCTGTCAGGATCATTAAAGTGTATACCAGTCTGTGAGGGTAAGGAAATAATACAAACTGTCTGTTTCTGTCAACCAGTCTGTCAGGATAATTAAAGTGTATACCAGTCTGTCAGAATAACAAAGAACTGTGTAAACAGTCATGTACTACTGTTTATACCAGTCTTACAGAGAACGACAGAACTGCATATCCCAGTTTATTGCTACAGTATTCTTATTATCAGGCAGAAATATATGATTTGTGTACATGTCAGTGTTGAGACTTACTGGACCAGCATCTGTTACATATACCAGTAAGGAATACTTTTATCTGGCATCTGTGTGTCGTATTATACACTGTACTTCTTTGAGTATACAGATGAACTTTGGTTAGTGGTAATCACATTTAGGTTGACACCTATAATGATGTTTCCAAATTCCTTTCAGAAAAAGTGCATGGAGACTGCGGTATTTATTGACGATTAATGGTTCAAGGATCCCATCTGAACAGCTGAAGGACATTGATCTTGACCTTTTGGCAAATACTGTTTCAAAGGTCAAGGGTTCTCAAGGACGAAAATACACACTGATAAAGTCAGCGTCTGGATACTTCAACTATGAGAAACACTATTCTGTGTTAGTTGATAAAAAAGTAACAGATTCTGCTAAGAAACAGTTTGAACTGAATCTTTTGTTGGCATGGAGACAATTAAAACCAGGTAAATAATTGAAATCAGGTACAAGGTTTCTTACACATTTTCCATTTCAGCAATGATACAATACTTGTCAGTATTATTTCTGTAAAATTATGTTAACTACCAGTATAGTTTATTGACTACCTTTCCCCATCAGGTATGGATGAGAGACAGTGAATGTTGTTTGGTTGCACTGGAATTGAGTAGGCCAGAATTTTATCCGACAGCTGTGCAATTATGATCATTCATCGATCTTCTCAAACTGCTTTATGTGTGATGAAATTCATGCCTCTGTCAAAGACTTAACCATGACAATGCACATGGCATTGTACCTCTTCCAATTTGGCATTACCTATTATAGTGGTGTTCAACAAAAAAAAGAATGTGCCAACTAAATACATGCTGTTTTGCCTGGCTTCAGCAGCAGAAATGTGTAGATCCAGCAAGGTAACAGTTTCTCAGCAGACGTCATAATTATTGACTTTGACGTATTGGTGGGCTCATTGCTTGGAATGGCATTCTTTTGATTAAGGGATAAACCGTTAACTTTAAAAAATGCAAAATATTTAAATCTGAATCCTCGTTAGATTTAGAGTAATTGTAAGGGTCTTTCATTTCAGACTGGAGGAATGTACAGATTCATATGGTCAAACAGGAAGAGTTAATTGACCAACATGGGTAAGTTAGGATTGAGCATTTTCACACAAAAGCCTGAACAGTTGAATGTCTTTTACCTTGAATGTCGGTGTACTTTGAATT
>JAFMSR010000005.1:11933152-12078635 GCA_022818135.1 Saxidomus purpurata
GCTGTTTTGAGGAAAAAATGTAACCTGTGGTAATTTATCCTTTTAGTGATACATTGTAATATTTATTTTTATCCAAGGAAACTGAAAAGATATTGAAAGATGTTCCTGATTTAATCATCAGTTTTTATTATTTTTTATAAAATTGTAGGGAATCGTTGTGGAAAATCTATTACTTCATGTGGGATAATTGTCGACCCTCTTGTGACCCCCTCGATCCAGACACACTTCCTATTGTCAAGGCACCAGAGATCCAGAATAACATCAACTTCACATCACCGCAGAACACAGACTATGTTGTCAAAAGTGCGCCAAATATTGTTGATTACCGCTTCCACTTTAATGTGGATATTAACCGTGAAATGAGAGCTGTGGATAAATCCAAGTTTGCGGCTGCCATACGTTCAGTATGGAACACTAGCAATGGCGAGTACCATTAATATTGTTGGTCTCCATTAGAAGATTCTATGACATGTAGTGCAGGAGTATTTTTACAAGATGTGTATTGTTAAAAGTGGAATGCTTTGTTTCACAATATTAACTAGCACAAATTATACAGTGCCATTAACTTCTTTTACTTTAAGTTTCCTTTGCATTGCACATAAGGTGACATTGAGATATAATCAAAGCACCAGTATTGACTTGATACAGCCTTGCCAAATGGTAGATTACTATCTTTGTTGACAGAAACTATTACATGTAGTATATTTTTAAGTACTTTCATGACTATTATGCTGGTCCTAATGTCAGATTTGGTTGTACTTGACCTGTATATCAGTTGTCAGATTTGGTTATACTGGACTTAGTCCCCCAAAAAGTGGCTGCAGTTGCCTCCCCCGACAGCCGTAGAGGAATGTAATAGAAATGGTACTTAGATTAGTTAGTGTGAGTAGTAGTAATTTCTTGTTTCTTATAGTTATTATTTCACTTTTAGCTGAATCAAAATATGGAGCAATCAAAGTATTCATCCCAAAACAAGAGGAATTTGTTACTGTTGATTACCTAGGAAAACGCCAGGGGTAAGTATTTAAAAATTTTAAATATTTGATAGTAAAATTAACCATATTTGTAAAACATCATTACAGCATTAAAAAGTGATACAAAAATTAATATAAACAAATAACTAGAGAAATTTCCTTTTGAGAAGTACACATTCAGTTTCCAACCAAGGCTTCTGCTATCAAATTTTGCATTTTTTGTCACTTAGTGACAGCAGCATGAAAATTTGTAATTCATATTCTTGGATATCCCTATCACCATAGTAAAAAGCATTTTTAGTTGCTTAACTATGAAAAACTCAAAGCAGTTTATAGTCATACCTTCTTTTATTGTTTTCTTTGATGGTTTATGTATAATTTTCAGATTCACCTTCTGGAAATTGGTTGTGTTCATTAAGCAAGGTGGTAGTGTTGTGGATCGCGAAATAAGTACGCCACTCAGCCACAATGATCTTCAGCGTCTTGTTACATTTACCTCGGCAAACAACCAGAAATACAATGTTGAGCAAGTCAGTCATCTGAAGACAATCAAACATGATGCCTTGTTCTCATTCTACATAACGGAGGAGATCAAATACGATGATGTCACACTTGTACAGACACAGCTTAATCAGATCTGGACCACACTTGGTATGTAGCACTTGGTTATTCTCTTTATTTCAGTTGGTTTTTGTGTGATGATATTTAGCAAAATTGTATCACATAACTTACTGTTTTGAAAAAAAATGATATAGAGGATATTTGTTTGTTTTGAGTGGATATGGAATATATCTCATCGAGAAGTGATACAACTGTAATATTTTCAAGAGCGCGAAGCGCAAGTTAAAATGTGAAAATTGTATCACTTTGAGTTGAGATATATTCGATACCCACTCAAAACAAACAAATTTTCTTTTTATTTTATGCTAACTATTAAAACAAAAGCTAAACTATGTATATGCACCACTGAAAAAAGTTCCGGCAGACCTATATCACCCACACTGTCACTGATATGATATCTATATCATCACTCTATATTTCACTGATATAACACAGGATGTCATTAGTTAGCATGAAATAAAGAGATGTATTAGATGAAAGCAGTACAATTGAATTATTTACTTTTTTCAGCCTTCCATGATGCAGGTGTTAAAGCAGAGATAGTTTCCCAAGAAAATGTCATTCATAAACAAAGGTAAGATATCCCAGTGCCTGGTACTGTTGTTGCCTGGATAAAGATGTATACAATACTCTTATGAATTTAATGAGACTTTATGTTACTTCAGTATCTGCCTAGTTATTCGAACATTAAAATAATTCTTTACTAATGACTTAGAATTTCAGTTTTAGCCACAAAAGTGTCAAAATAGCTCTAGTTTCCCACAAATTCTTTTTAAAAAGAGCTTCTGTGCATGGATGGATCCAAGATGGATTTCCACCAGAAACAGCCTTTCTTACAACTGTAAACAAACATATTACTATATTGTGAAATGTGCTACTGAAATCTTTTTCTCTAGGACAGGTTTATTCAACAGTCAATGAATCTTTATTTCCTTATTTCAGTGACCTTGTTTCCAAGGTAACATACCAGCTGACATACAATGGAAGTCTGTTGACCCCAGGTGACCTTCAGCCCTTAAACACCACTGTTCTGCAAAGTGCCATGAGGTCGACAACTTTGAAAGAAAAGTACACTGTGTTAGATAAAACCGAGGTATATATGATCTTTTAAATAAATGTATGATTCAAATTTGTTTTTTGAAGTGAAAAAGACACCGGAAAATTGAACAGGAAAATGGAAGTCATTTTCCAATTCATATTTCGGAGCAAGGATGTCTTTTCTTGGTTTTGCGGTGCTTGAGTATGTAAATATTTTAAAGTTTCTAAACTGAAAGGATGACAGTGGTATAGACTTGGTTGATACTGATCTGCAGTGCCATGGTGACGTTCTGCACCAGCTAAAATACAAAGCAAAAAAGCTTTTTTTCAAGTACCTCAGTTTGTTAAACTGTAACACATTGGTGTGTAATTACATCCAAGCTTATTTTTACTTGTAGATAAAGGATGTAGTGCAATACAAACAGATGTTTTCAATTGTGATGAAGCGAGCGTTACTCACTGTCGACAGAGCACAGTTCCAGCAACAACTTGAACTGTCATGGAGGGCTTACAAAAGTGGTAAAAACTATGCAAAACCTCTGCAAATTAACCTTTATGATACTATATTATATTTTTAAAAACATTCCAGATAAGACAGAAACAAATTGTCACCGTAAGAAGTTGTGTCACCTGATTTTTGTTTATCCATATCTGTCTTACTATTCTTTAGTCTTCAGTGGATGATATGTGGGTAATCTTTTATATTTAAAAGGTCTTGTACCAGTTAAACCTTGGAAAGATGGTTAGGTCAACTGTTGTTTATTGGTAAAGTCCTACTGGGGGCTCATAGACAAAAAAGGGGGCACACTTTTTTACCTATTCAGTGCATAAAATTACACACAAAATGTTCTTCAGACTTTATTAGCATCATTTTATGTAGAGTGTATGTGAATTTGGCTTCGTTATTTTCAGATACAAGACTCGGTGTTCAGTTACAGCTACAGGAAGAATATACTGAAACTGCTACAGGGTAGGGCTCTGCTTTAATATGCTTTGTAAATAGATAAATGATGATCATATTTGGGGTTTTGTTGGCATCTGCAATTCTAGGTTGTATTGTTTCTTTACCATAATATGGTGAGGGGGTTTGCATTCCTTATCTCTTACCCTTCTAAATCTGTCAGTTGGACTTGTCCATTGTTCAGTTTGGACAGTACCATTAATGGTTCAGATGGGTACTCAATAAAGATATACTGACTGATAAGGGTATAGTGCAGATCATGATTCTACTACCAGTACAATGTCTGATCATGATATGTACAAGTCACAATGGCAGAATCATTTGCTTCTAGTAGGGTAAGAATAAAAAGAAATTACGATACAACAAAAAGGGCAACCAGCTATACAAAATCCAGAGTTTAAGATTTGCCTGTAGAGTCAAAGCTGTGTTGAAGACCACCTCCAAATAAAGACCACCCTGTGAATAGATACCAGCAGATAGATAATGTAGCAGTATTCATATATAGTAGCACCTGTAAACAAAGACCATATTTGTAGCTTCCCAATGGTGGTCTTTGTTCACAGGTTTGACTGTATAAATAGTTTGCTAATACAGTGTTATTTGTCGCAATTTCAGTCAACAGTTGTGGATGCTGCTTTATTCTGTGAAAACAGGACAGGAAATGTTGGATGTACAACTTGATGAAGACATTTCTGCTTCCCTGCTCACATCAAATGTCAACATGATGGTGTATGGAACCAGCAAAAAATATGCTGAGTCATTTTATAATGTTAAAAGAGAGAAACTTGTCAGGTAAAGAACAGTTTTGAGTGAGACTTTTTATTTTGTTTTTTTATACCGCATCAACGAAATTTTACATCAGCCACCACAATTCCTTCTATTTTTCAAAATGCTAATCAGAACTTCTGGAAGCATTTAATATAAGAAGTTGATAAAAGTTCAAGGTTTTGAAGTTGACAGTTAATTTATAATAGGTAACTTTTATCCAGAATATCCATTATTTAATGGCGAAATTAGTAAATAAAGAATTTTAGGGAAATATTTCAACACAGTGAAACTTGTCCTGTGTGGAACCTGGCTTTAATAGAAAACTGTCGTGTTATATGGCGCCATGCACACCCATAGTCACAGATTGCAAAACCTGGTTTAAGTTGCATGATATATAGTTGTCCTGATGGATGCTGGATATAACAGGTTTTCACTGCATAGTATTAATATGTGAAATTCTATTCTTCAGGAATTCAGATCTGTTTGTGCTGTATACCACTGGTCGTGTTGGAGACACCTACAAACAACAGTTTTCTAGCAGTATAAAACAAGCGTGGAATGACAAATATCAGCAGACCAAAGTAACTGGCCTGGACATTGTTAGCGAGGAGGAAGTCATTGATGAAAAGAGGTAGGCTCTTGACCATTCAGTCAAAAGTAGTTTTGAAAAGCAGATGAAAAATTTTAGGTATGATATCCCAGTATTTCTGGAACTAAGTTATTCGCCCATTTTAGTTTTGCATTGTGTCCATGCATTAATTATGCGAGTTTTAAAAAATTGATTGTGTGCATCTACTTGAATCGGATATTTCTTAATAGGCGTTAAATAGAAATAACAATTTCCATTAACATACATTTTCAGAGATACAAGCTTTTGGAGGGTATCATACACTGTGAAAACAAATGACCAGTCACCAGTTTCCACAGCACGTAATACTCGTGCATTGTCAGTAAGTTACTTGCAGAAAACTGTAAAAGTAACCAATAAACAAAATGAGAAGTACCTGATCCTGGATGATAAAGATTACATGCCAGTACAGAAGTCTAAAACATTTGGAATAGTTCTGTCACAGAGGGTGTTTGAGGATGATTTAGCCCGCGTTCTTAATGTGGTCATCGAGGCTGTTGCTGCAAAGATAGATGGTGAGTTGGGTTTTTTTTCACACTAAAGATTTCATGGTTGGTCTGTTGCACTGTAATTAAATGGACAGCAGCTTTTCTTGCATACTATGGTAGATGAAGTCAAACAAAATGCATATCTACTTGCTCATAGCAAAATGGGATGCAGCATTTTATTGAAATAAATTACACTTTGAATGAATTACAGAAAATATGATAAGGAAATTGTCACGTATTGCTATCTTTATATTCTGATGTTGAATAAGAAAGGAACTTCTTAAAAGTTTATGAAGCAGACTGTTTTGTTGAACTTCTCTTTATGTTGTATATGTTCTGTATTTCAGAGTGTAAGATGTTTTTTTGTTTGTTTCAAATACATGGTCTTACAAATAAAGACAATGTTCACTTACTGGAACTGTTTGTTACAGGTGTCACAGTGAATGATCTGACATCTGGAAGTGGATATCAACAAAAGATTGTCTCTTCACAAAGGTATAAATATAGCCAGTTTGCACTTAATTCAGAGTGATAATTGTAACTTTGACAAAATAGAAAACATAAAAATGAATAACTATCCAAGAATAACATCTCAAAGTGTTAAATATCTGATCTGTAAGTATAAGTACTGTATCAGTTAATGTTTCTACAGTATCATGTGGGTATCATTTCTAAACTTTGAGGCAAATAATTTTAGAGTTGTTTGAATATAGCTGTTCATAAATTTGACTAAAATGTTAGCCCAAAGAATGTTAGCAAAAGTGTTACTAAGTTGTTAATGTAATCAAAGAGCTGAAGGCACTGAAACAAGGACAGAAAAAGGATTGATGAGTTGACGCCTACTAAAATAAGATTTTGAAACCGGAATTGAAATACATTTATGCTATACAAACACCAAAGGATAAGATCTGTAAAATTTAAAGTCTGTGTTTTGTAGTTGTATATTGTTCCATTGTTTTTCTTTCAGTCAAGTAGGTTGGTCAGTCTCATATGTTTTCAAACATAATGGGAAGGTAATAGATGCCAGTATCCAGCCTCAGTTACATGCAGCAGACCTGCAGAGAGCTATGAATTTTACCTCACCTAAACACACCTCATACTCTGTATACTCTACTTCATACAACGGAGAATTTGAAGGTTTCAGGAAATTTGTAGACCAGTTTTCAATCAGTTTTGTGGGACTGGTTCCCACTTACGTCACATCAAAATTGCAACCAGTCATAACATCTACCTGGGAGACACAAGTGAAAAGTAAGTCATTAATAACCCTTACATTGATGAATGCTACTGAGTTAATTTTAGGAAATATTGTCTGTGCTTGAGTGGTTGCTGTCCATGCACCAATAAATCAAGCGACTGTTCAAGAACTTGGGTAAGAATTGTGAATAATCTGTTTAATTTATTCAAATCCAATTATTTTCATTTGCAAAACAAGATGTCACAAGTTACATCAATTGCTCTTGAGACTCACTTCAGATGGAATTGGTCTTAAAGAGAGAGAAAGAGGCAAGGTCAAATATATATGTCTTGCTTAGGACACTAACTACTATGTCACTGGTGGGCATCAAAGTGGGCATCATCAGATCCTTTTAATATCTCTTTTGTTTCATACACATATATTGTTGTCTTGATAATCAAACTTAGTATGCTGAGTTAGTTATACACTTTACAATATTCAAGTCAGAATTCTCTAGAATTGATCAGGAAACATTCTTCTTCTAGTGATTTGGCATTTATTGTACATCACTTTGTACTGGACAGCATCAGTTGAGAATACATTTGGACAGCAAACTTTATTGTAGTTGTAAAGAAATGTGTGTCAGTAATTGTTTTACGCAATCTATTTACAGACACAAAGATTGCCATTCAAAACCTTAGAAGAGAGGAATATATTGGAACCAAGGGGTAAGTGTACCTAACACTGTCCTTAAATGAAAGTCTTAATTTCGAATTAAAAAAGGTACTTACTCTGCATAAACACTTTGTTCATCAGGAAAACATTTCATTAAGTTTCAGCAAAAATATTTGTTTAAGCTGATTAACAATTTTTTAATTCTTTCCAGAGTGACGGTCACTAGGATCCTGTACTTTGTTGATGCTGACAGTAAACCAGTCTACCCAACACTGACCTTGACCCCTGACCCTAACAATGTGGTTACCAAGGTAACGTCATCACTACGATCCTCTGTGCAGCTGTACATGGGTTCTGACTTGCACAGCATTGATTCATGCTACAAACTATTTTTGCACAGGGAAAACCAAGGATTGATGATGGATGAAATAACAGCTTCACTTAAAGATGCGTGGAATTCATCAAAACAATGTAAGTGTTTTAGAATATGTGATATAGCAAAAGCTTTTGATGCTCAAACACATTATTCTAAATCTAAACTTATACTGGCCCCTAAGCCAAAAAAGACAGCTGAACTGACAATAGAATGATTAAAGTTACTGCAATGTTTTACGATTGCACGTAAACGCAGAGATGCTGGTTTTTGCACAAAGACTAATTTAATATACATGAAAAAATATGTAATGGTTGTAATGCATTTGCTGTGTTTCAGATCAAGTTACTACATATAGTAAGGCTGGAAGTAAAACAAATATGTTACTAATGACACTAATGCAAAACTTGCCAATATGCAGTAATGGTAAATGATTTGTATTTTTCAGTTACGTCTGCAGAAATCAAGATACTAAAATCTGAACAGTATATTGGCTCTTTTGGGTAGGTAAACTTAGATATACTAATATTAAGTTATAGAATTTATTTACAAATATAATTCCACATTTGTTACGTGTTTATATGCATTTCCTTCCTGCAGATTTCATGGATAATCTTGTAAATGGCAGAGACATTTTGCTACAAAGTTTGTTTTTTTTTAACTTTTTTTTGAATATGACCCCATTTGTGCATTCTCTGACCTTGCAACTTTAACACAAACTATACAACTTTTGTCTATTTCCAGGGCTCAGTTGACTGCTTTACTGTACACTGTTTCGAACACAAATAAACCTGTGGAACCAGACTACATTCTGGGACCTGAAACCAGCTCCATTAGAAACTATTTACCTGGAGCCCGGCTTTACAGTGGAACCATTAAGTTCAGGTATGTTTCATTAGATTTTACATGTATTTTATTGTGTCACATATAAAAAGCAAGGGTGTAGCTACATTTCAACCAGAGACATGTTTTTCACAATCAGTATTTACACAACATTCTTTATCTTAACAACAAATTTCCAATGTAGGTTTGTCATGTACATGATACTCAGGTGATAGAACATGGATGGCCTGTTATGTTGTCTGTCTTCAAGTGTGGACAGGAATAATAGTTGTTAAAATGGTAATATGTACTGACTGAATAGCGACCAGTGCAGATCATGATCAGATAGCATGGATGTGCAGGCTGGTCATAGTCTACATTGGTCATATAGGAAGAATCATTATGTCACCTGTACGAAAGGTACTGTAACGTTCTGTTTTCATTTACAATAGAAATCCATTTAATCTTGAGAATTTGCACTTTTTTACAGACAAGCAGATCTCCACCAGGTACAGCTGTCTGGAAGTCTCAGTAGGTCAAAGGTTATAAAGTTAGAAAGTACCTTGCAGAAACTGTGGAACCATTCTGTGTACGAGGAACAGAAAATGATCACCAATGTGTCAGTCACTGTTGTTAGCATAGAGGACACCGTTCACATGGCAACAAGGTCGGTTAAGTACACATTTTTGTGTGTTTAATTGTCCGAGGTTTTATGAATGAGCGTTACAATACTTTATCATAACATACATGCATTTTGAATGGGCAAAAAATAACTGAAGGTATAATAAGTTTTACTTTATCAAAACTAAATGTACAGAGATAGCCAGATCAGAAGATCGATAATCTGAGTGATTTGAGTTTTCCAAACTAAACTTTGCCAAATGAAGTTTTGCTGGGACCATAATTATAATAATAAAAATACAAACTACATACCTACTTAATTAGTAAAAGACAGATGGCTTTTTACTACCATGCTTGACATTGTACAATGTGTTACGGTAACTGTTGGATATGTAGCAGGTAAAATAATTCTATTTCAGTCAAATTATTCCACAAGTATCATACACTGTGGATGTAGATGACATGCCAGTCACATCCTGGGAGGCACATCCACTGGGAACAGATGACCTAGAGACTGCTGTAGCAGATGACTTCGGTTCAGACTTGGAGCTGTGGACTAACTTAACCAACACACTGAGAGAGATATTCCTGGAGGGAGATGCCAAGACAAACTATGGCAAGAAAGCACAGCTGAAAACTGCTGCCCTTACAGCATATTCCAAAGCAAATAATGGTACATATTTCAGTATATTTTTTGAAACAGAGGTAGCAAATCTTTGTAGATTTTGACTTGTTCCTTGTGTATTGTTAATTGGTACATTTCTGAAAAGATACAAAGTTGTATTTGTAGTCCAACATGTCTTAAAAGATAATCTCTTAAAGAAAACTTACCTGTAAATAGGACTAACAGGCCACTTGTGCACAAAGACAACTTGAGATTTAACCAGTATGTGGTATATTGTATGGTAGTGTATGATTGTAGAAACAGCTAACTTAATTCTATAAAATTTGTTTTGTTTTTTGGGATAGTCTTCTATTTTACAAACATAGGCAGTCATGAAAATGCTTTCATTATCTAAACTTTGTCATAGAATAAGTAACAGTTTACTTTAGCTTTGCAAATATATTGTGCATTAATTTTTTAAAATGTGAAAAATAAAATGGCCATGAATGTCTCTAATTTCACAATAAAATAGCAGGAAATTGTAAGGTATGTTTTCCATCTGTAACATACATTCAATAATCAATTTCTTTATTCGTATTTCAGTGACTGAAGCCAGTGTGGACATTCAGCTAGCAGATGAACAAAAACTCTCAACAGCCAGTTATGTCACTGACAATAATTGGTAAAATATACATCTAAATGATTTAGGGATTTTCATAATCATAATCTTTATATTATCACTATAAATCGGGTTTATTCATAAGTTTTCAGTCTTAACATTTTAGACCTTAAAGTGTATCGATCAGCCCCTGTAGTTGACTGGTTAAGGTTTGCTGACTTGCCATGGGTTTCAGCCTCAAAACCCAACTAACTGTGTGTGAGAAAGTTGGCAGTTTGTTATTGATGATGGACGTTCCCAGCAATAATGGTTAGGTGAAACGCCAACATGTACTTAATTGAAATTCTGTCCAAAGAGGGGTTAAATCACAAGGTTACTTGAAATGGTCCTGTTGGCTCAAAACAGCTCAGTGTTACTGAATGGCTGAATTCCATGCATACAATGTCAAAATATCATCAAATACAAAGCAAACGTTTCTGCTAACTTTGGGTTGTGTAAGATTCAGATATACTAGCTCATCAGTTTCTATGCATAATTGGCATGAGAAATGATAAAAGAAGCAGGTTATAAGAGAAGCCTGCTGGAATTTATGGGACAGTATTGTATGACCATACATGATGTACTTTATCAGAATTAAAAGCAATGCTACAATTGAAGTTCCATGCATTTTATTAATTTCCCTACTGTCATATTTTTAAGGAGGCCTGTTACGGTATTTAAATATGGTGTAGAAGTTGCCGGCAGAAACTCGGACAAAGTTGTTACTCCAACAACTGAAGAGTTATCAAGGGAATTAACTCCACTGAATGTGAAGGTTGCAAGTGTGGCAAGGAAAATGAGGAAAGCATACTTAGTTGGTGGCAAGGCAAGCTTGAATTACACTGCAGTGGCTACATCACTGAGGATGGCGTGGTCAGAAACAAACACAGGTATGGCTTACTTTATCTGCTACTATCCTACTTTACCATGACAGTGCTAAATTTCTGTAGTGGACTTGTCCATCTTCAGTTTTGGGACAGTACCATTAATTGTTCAAAGGGAATCTTCACTGAAATTTACTGACTTTCAGAAAATCAAACGGTGCAGATTATGACCAAAGAAACTATTTTTTGAAAAAGATACAAATGGCATATTTATGGTCAGTTTAGAGTGTCTTTTGGTGAAAAATGTTTGTTTACATTTTAGAATTAAACACAGCTTTTGTGGGTGTGCACGTGAAAAATCCACTCACCAGACACACAAGGGACACTACTCTCAGTTCTGAGTACACACTGGTTGGCAAAAATGGGTAATTATTTTAGTTATTGTTATAACCTTGTTACTTGCCGCAGTACTACAGGACATCAGGTGGAGTTTTGTTGAGAGAGTAGATGCAGTATATGTAGAAATATCAGTGGGCTTTTTCATGATGAGCCTTTGTCTGCAAATTGATGTTTTATATACGTATATCTACATCTGCCTAAAAGAAAAAAATTGGCTCTTTTAATTCATATTAATCACACAGTACTTCTAAAATTTAACGTTGTATAATTGTATACAGGTGCTACTTGCAAAAGCAATTTACTTTGTACTTGGGAAAAAAAACTATGTAGGATTTAATCCTTATGCTTGGAAGATTAAACTGCAGGCTAGATTAAGAGACGGTTAAATTTGTGAATGTATGAACCCAGATTCTCATTCATCTTAAAGTTTATAACATTGCCAAAAACAACAGTGGAGCAATTCATTTAGGGGACATTTCTGTAGAATGATGCCATGTATAAAGTTTGTACTCACTCTTTTAAAGGGAAGAGCTAACTCCTGTTGAGTTCACTGTGTCCGTCAATAGTGAGGAACCCAATGAAGCCCTTATTGCACCTCCTGAGGACACTGTCCTGGACCAGAACCTGAAAAATGCTAAAACAGCCACGTGCGGCTGTAAGCCACGTGCTGAAGGTCATGTGACCCTGGTTGGAAAGACACCAGATACAGAGCATGCTAAGATAGTTGGAGCTGTGAAAAAGGCTGTAGATAAAGCAAATAAAGGTGAGATGTCAATTACCTTCCTAGCCATGTTTTACAGACTTAAGTTCTATATCTGTTGTACTTTATACTGAGCAATGTTTCAGACAGCAATTACACATATTCCTATAGGTATTAATTTTTGTTTCTGTGTGAATTTAAAATTGCGCTGATATAGGTACCTTCAATAGTTTCCCCGAAGTGGACCTGTCGTCGTAAATTTGGCTTCAGTAAGACACACAAAGTATTTTGAAACTGTCAACATGGTCAAGCAAGTACCGTATTTCACCGTGTATAATACGCACTTTTAATTAAGATTTTGAGTCTTCCAGGAAGGGGTGCGTATTATACACCAATATAGGATCTCTGACAATTTTTTCCAGCATTGAAAACATGTTGGAATCGTATAAATTAGACGAAATATTGGGATTTCACTGAAAGCGGATGTTTACCCGTTTTTTACTACATTTTTTTATAAAGAGCACGGAGTGTTACTAAAAGCCGATACCCGGTACGGCATGTACGATAAAACATTGCCGGTAGATTTGATAGTTTTCTTTAAGGTTTCAATAAAAATTAAACATTGTTAGCACAAAGTTTGTTGTCTCGTTAATTATCAAACAATTATTGCTGATCAATACAACATTCCGTTGATTGGTAAACAAACATGCTTATGTCTCTCTTTGATGGCGCCGTAATTATCGGTAAGTTTGTTTAGAAGGTGTTGAAATCTTGAGAAAATAATGATGTTCGCAAAGAGCATGACATTTTTGAGTTTCTCATATTATCTATGCCTTTCATAAAAATCGATAATAATAGTCATTTATTGCCGTATTGTAATTTTTATGTGTATTTTTCGTTACGGTGCTCCGAATATTGAGTAATTTTCGGATACGAAAATGGCATAATTTTTTTATATTTGAGGTGCGTATTATACACCAATGTAGGCTTTTTTCCCTATTTTTAAGGGCCAGATCGTGGGTGCGTATTATACACCAGTGTGTATTATACACGGTGAAATATGGTACTGTAATAACTTTGGTACATGAATATATGAGAAAGTCTACTTTCCAAAACATTATCATTTTACAGAAAAATATTTTTACGTTTTCATATGCTTTTAACATTTGAATGTTAAGGGAATGGTTTTGTTATACTTGTATGTATCTATTGCAGATGTACCGTCTAGCCATACATCAGTACAGATCATGAAGGTGGAGGACACACAAGATGATGGGTAAGTTGTAAACAGGAGACAATATTTACACAGCTATATGCTTCCTGATTTCTGTGTTTTAGATTGTGAATTCATGTGGTAATTTTTTCAAATAATTTCAGTTGAAAGGTATATTAGTTTAATTCCAGTCTAGATCCTTCAAGTTAAAAATGCCCTTGAAATGTGTCAACAGCTACATGCATAATAGTTTTGAATAAACTATGTATTTTCAGAAATGACATATCCACAGTGACATATAGAGTAGAGTGTGTAAATGAAGCGTGTGACATAGAGACTTTGAAAGCCCCAAGCAGGGCGGTCCTGGAGCAATCTCTTGGAGAAGTTGGAAAAACTTTATACTCAAAGGCAGAACCAACAGAGGATAAAAAGGTATAATTCCTTAATATTTTGTAAAGCTATTGTCACATACTATTAAATCCAAGTTTTTATGTAATTGATAATAGATAAGGAAATGTAGCATGAAGCATTTTAGGAAATCAAATTATACAATGTTTTGAAGAAAGTCTTGAAAGCTGCATGTGTAAATATCTAGAAAAATATATAAGTTATGTGAGCAAATGTAAAGAAAATATGTGTATGGGCACATGTGCTCTCCATGAGATGTCATCACAAATGGCACAGCAGTGTATTGGTATTTCCACAGAAAATTTTATTACATTTTTCTTTGTCAAATGTTTTATCTTTGTTTTAAAATGCTATCAGAGGCATTGATTGAGATAGATATATAATGAACTCACCTTTGCCAAAGCTTCAAATGCTATGCTTAGAGCAAGTTTTTCGTCGGCTGTATTATATAAATCTCTGGATCTAGCCAGAGGATATTGATAAAGCTTTTTTAATAACAGGTTAATAGTGAATGTACAATTTTTTACAGAACAAATGGTTGATACCAGTGGCTGTAGCCTGTGGAGTGCTGTTGTTTATCATCATCATAAGTGTCGTCTGCTGCATCATAGTGAAACGAAGGTAAGCCACTGTCGTCTGCTAGTCCAGTAGCAATTGTGATTTTCTTTAGATTATGTCCCTTAGTCTTCCTGTGCAGATCATTATCAGCGGGCACATCCCCACAGTCTGATCATGACCTGCACTATACACTATGTCATTAATAAAATTTCACTGAGAATCCTTGTAGAGAATATGGAACAGTCCAACTTAAAAAATGGACAAACCCATTTTCGAAATTTAGCATCCCCATCCTCGTTCCTAGTTTTCCTTTTAACCCTATTACACACTAACAGGATGTACTAAAGAGCTTGTGCTTGTTTGCAATGACCTTTTGCTTAAATTCAAAGACATTTGTGCCAGGTTTGCCAGGCTTTTTACTAGTAACATTGGTAATTTCTGTAACCACACACTGTCATTGCATGCAAGTACATGCAGATTAAAATTATTTGTAGGTGTATTTGATATCTTACATAAAATAGATCCTAGGTAATAATTCCTTAGTTTTCGTAGTACATACATGTAACAGTTTGGCTACCAGTTTCTCAGAAAAGTACATGTTCTCTGAAACCTAACAGGCATTTATCGCCATAGAAACATAACCTAGGAACTATTTTACAATGACCTATGAATGATTTCTAGGCTCCTGTATATACTTGTGATCTTCATCTTTTTTTCACCCCATTATTTTCCCATGCTGTAAACATTTCATCCCATCAACCTTTCCTAAAAGGTGGCGTTTTGAGTGCAGGTGAAGGATATTGATATGTTTGCTGTACATGCTTGTAGTTTTATCCTTTCTGGGAAAGTTTGCTACCGCAGACCAACCATAAACTGCTATGTTGTAGTAAATATGTCATTTCATCAAACAGGGCCAAATTTATAGGTGTTGTTATACTTGTGTTACAAAGTGAAGTGGAAACTATATAGGAATCATGTGCATTGTCACCTTTCTTGTTATTTCTAAATCAGCATAATACTAATAGTACAGTAGATGGAACTAAATTGAAATTTGGTACACAGGTTCTGTGTTACAATGTATTTTAGAAGAACAAGTAAGATGAATGTGGCTATTTCAAAAGTTACTCCCATTTTGTTCTTATAAAATCCTGATTCAAATGTACCATGGTGGTATTTTAATGAAACTTTAGTTCACTAATTCACTAAAGAATTTCTTCAAACTTCAAATAATGAATTTACATATTAAACTTTATACAAAAAATAGTGTACTGAAGTGAATTATCCCCCTTTTAATCCTTTCTCTTGTCAAAGAATTACCCGAGACTTTATGTAATGATTTTTCACATTAAGTAAGGGGAAGAGCAGAATGCAAGAACCATAACTCTGCTTTACTTTATCTGCCTTTGTTGTGTTTTCTTGTCATGAGCATAACTAAAAAAAATTGGATAGAATCTAAACATTTTACAGAGACAAAGGGGAATTGCAATGTGCAAAAAAATAACTTTAGCTTCCCTTATTTAATTTGTTTCTATTGTTACTTATGCTTGTTTAAGCACGATCTTCAGACCTATCGAGGTGTCAATTTAGGGGTATCCCTCATCTAAGTGATAATTCTAGTTATTTTCTCAATCAGCAGTTAAATTTTTGTAAAATAATTGGAAATTTTCAGAAAGCAAGATAAATGGAGAGTAGACAGTCCGGTAACAACTGTAAGTTCTTCAATCGTAGTGTATCACAGAGATCAAATGGCTTGAATGCATGATGCATGACCTGTTGTACCTGTAGCTGTATATTTACATTATTCTTTATGCCATCAGAGTGCTAGTGCATGTATATTTGTAATAGCAGTCAAAGTTACACGTATGGAGAAAAAGTTTTTTGTCTGGTTTATGTCAAGATGAGCTCTGCTCTGTGAAAAGCAAGTTCCCCATGTTTGCTGTTGTAATAAATAGTAAATAGAATTATACTCTCAGACAGTGCCCATGATAATAATCTCTATAGTTTTTGTGTCTCCCTTTCGGAGAAAAGGCAATACATAGGGATCGCTTTGTCTGTCGGTCCATAACTTTCTCATTTCCTTCAGCAAATTTTCTATGTCAAGGTCATTTTTGAAAGAGTTGTGCCCCTTTTTGTTCTAAATTATTGGTTATTCTAACAAAGCTTAAGAAGGCGACACAAGTGTTCAACTGAACACACATCTAGTTTTGCTAATGCAGTAAGTCAGCTTGAACATACCTATAGTCTAGTGCTGTCCAAATTTGAAGATGGACGGATAAGTCCACACAATTATTAATGTAGCAGGTTAACAACTGAGTTAGGAAAGCCAGAGTCATGGAGCCAGGTCAGCTTATGTAGATGCTTAGACTGATCTAGAACAGTATTAGTTTCAAAACTCAAACTGCTGCTTAGTACCAACATAGTAAAAACTATTGCACTTTAAAAATGACTGCTTACTTTTGGAGATTTTCATTCACTCTAATACAGTATTAATGGATGAGTTCAGATTGAAGGTCATTTGGACAGAATCCTTTACTGAAATAGTTGTTTGAAAGATAATAAAACTGAGACCAGTCTAAATTCCTATGCATTTGATTGGCTAGGAGTTACTGAAGCTTCATAGTTTCAGAACTGACCAATGACATTCAAGATCATCAGATTGATTTATGGAAAAACTGTCTATTTTTGGTCAGCATGCCACCACCAGAATGATGTTTTCTGTGCAGTTTCTGGCATTAAGATTTTGGTCGTTACTGTGTTGTTGTTAATTTGATTTTAGTTATTAGCTTATTGCTGCAGACTTTTTTTGAAACAGAATGCTAGTGAATTATTTTAACAATACAAAAGAATGTATTAGAAAGCTTGAATCATATAGTGTAATGTCACTTGTATATTATATATGGATTAATTTATGCAATGTATATAGAATATACTTATTTCTTCCAAACTGTGGAGGAACAAGGGAGGATTTGATGAAAGCCAATCCTTGGTTGATATGTATAGTTAAGGGCATATATACGAAAGTTCAAAAAGGCATTCTAACAACTAAAGATAGCAAAATATTTTGGGGGGAAATTAGCTTCAGCAACTTATATAATGCATAGATGCAATATATAGCAGTCAAATGTGGGTGATTTACTTCATTAAACTTGAAATCATTGATTTTTCAGTCATACTTATTAGACTTGCAACATAAAATATACATGTTTACCTCAAAATTGTGTGTCTTTAGTAAAAGGAAAGAAAGCCTGCAGGTTACAGGACTATAGGAAACTGTCTTGCCATTAAAGAAACCAGTCATCTTGAAGCTTGTAATTTTAAATATTTCCATTACTTCAATAGAAAATAATTGACTACACACTTCTATTAATACTATGAATGCTTGCAGCTTCTGTGCAGTCGGATCATGGTCTGCTCTGCTGCATATTCAGGTACAACATTTGTACAAAGTACTCCTGAGAGCAGTTAATGGTATTTCAGGCGACTCAAGGTTACTTTACATTGTATAGGCTATGAAACACTGGCAACTTTAGAACAAAGACATTATACAATGTCAGGGATAAATGTGTGTAATAAATTATTGTGTTTACCACTTTTCCAGACACCGCAAAAAGGGGGATTTCAAGCAACAGGAAGTGGAGGTGAATGAACACAACAACTTTGATAAAGAACATTTCAGCGACCCTGCCGTCTTTGAAAATCATGCATACAACTCGGAATATAAGGAAAAGTTGTAATACTCAGAAATCATTAATTCATCATTTTCTGAGTTATAAATGATGCCAAGCTGTGATGAACAATGGATGCAAGTAGTGAAAATGATGAATTGACAATATAAAAATCCTCAGGAAATCCCATGTTTGCAGATTGCGGGAGCGAAGTCTGGGGCAAGTGGAAGTTCATGTACATACTTGCCATCCAGTCTGACTTCTTTGAATGTCTTTCTATAAATAGGGTAAAGTAATTTTTTAGACTGTAAAAGATGATTCTTTTTCATATTCTACAGACTCGATGTACTGCTGTTGTTTTTTTCTTGTAAGACAACTAAAATTTCTTTAATCAAGAACAAATTCATTACAGAGCAAAACATAGAAAGGAGGCACCAACTGGATAAAATATTTACCCACAGTTATGTTAACTGAGAAAATTATTCTCTTTTAAAAATAAACTTAATATATACAGTCTCTTTGTGAACAGTGTCTTCATTTGTATGTTGTTATTTTTGCATTACAACTGTACATAGTTATTTTTGCAGTATAACATGTATTATAAATTTTGAGGAGAGATAAATTGGGTAGCACTTTGGTGCTGTAGAAATACTTGTGTTAAAAGCAGGTTTCTAGATAGTACATTTCTATGTTCAAATAACTTATTCTTGAAGAGGTCTACTAATAGTTTCTGTGCATTTTTGTATGATATTAGTGCTCAATAATTTTTATTTCTGCTTTCTGTTATACATTTGATGTGTCAGTTTTTTCAGAACATGGCATGAAACACCCCCATAATTATAGAGGCAATGTTATGTCTATCTTGTAATACTTTATAAATCTGTAATTTTCTGCAATTTTAAATGATAAACATGTTGATAATAATCTTGATTCAAAATCCACAAAGTGCAAATAAAAGCATAAGCACATGTGACTTTTTGAGAGTTGGAAGAAACCCATGAAACAAAGAAAACCCACTTGTCCAATTCGACCAAAGTGGCACTGATAAGAAGCGAGTATGTGAACTGCGTATAACTTATGCTGGCAATCTGAAAGCCACAAATGCTGCATAGAAATCGCGGATAAATCTGTAGCATTTAAACATAGATCTGACTCCATGTACATAGAATATTTCTCTTAAATTTATTTTGTATGTAAGCATGTATTTATGTAATCTCCAACGATTATTACACTTTATATGTTGTTCCTTCATATATCTTTCTGTTAGTATGTGTCAATCAATATAGAAAAATCAAGCTTTGTAACTCTGTTATCTACATTTTGGTTATGAGTAGAAAAATGTATTTTCTTCTATGGTTGTTAGCTCACCTAGCACAAAGTGTCAGGAATGAGCTCTTAGGATCACACACCATCCAGCCACTATTTCCTTTAAAGTGGTATCTTCTCTGAAACCACTGGGCCAATGTTGATGAAACTTTGCAAGGTTGTTCCTTGCATGAGGCTCTATCAAAGAATTCCATTTCTTGCAGAACTCTGGTTACTATGGCAACAAATAGGCAAAACTTCAAAACTGTTCTTGTCTAAAACCACAAGGCCTAGAGCTTAGATATTTGGAATGTAGCATTATGTAGTGAACCTCTGCACAGATTGTTCAAATCAGGACCCTCCAATCAAAATTGACCCTTTCTGCTTTTGTTGACATTGTGTTATAGCTAATGGTAGTCAGGTGAGCATTAAAGGGCCATCTTTGCCTTCTTGTTTTTTCTATGATATTTTCCTGTATGACTGTATTTTTTGTATTAAATTAAAATTCTAAAATGAGCTGTACAAACAAGGGTATTTTTTCAATTACAATTAAAAATTTTCAAAGATTTTTAATCTTACTTTGTGTTTGCTTTTTAAAGAAATGAATGGGCTATTATTCTAATTCTTCATTTGGTCAGAATGGCTATGTCACTTTGCCTTGTAGTGTGTATGTTTCCAGGGTCTTCATGTGGAATGTTTTTTTGGTCTATTGTGTCAAACTGTCATGTCCTAATACAGTGCAAAGTCATGCACGAGTTTGAAACGCCGTTCTCTCATTGTTAGGCTTTTTTGTATCTCTCCTCTAAATACATAGCACAAAACTAACGATACAATGTCACTTTATATGTATGTATGTTGTGGTGAGCTTAAATGTAGGACAGGGCACAAGGTAATACTTAATAAAATCGCAACATGATGCAACATCTTACAATACAGGGCAAAGTGATGCCTGACAATCTCATATCAACATTGCAATATGCAGGCATCACACACAAGACAGTGCTTGGTACAAAGCCTTGTGTAACTTAGTTACAGGTAATGTTGAATTTAATGTGAATATGGCAATAGAATGGATCATAAAGTTAGCCTGAAAATTTCATCTGCAAAAATGAAATTGATAGCCAGGCTGCATTTGGGGGCTAGTATCATCTGATAGAGAACAAAACACACGAGTCTGACTTTACTAGGTGTTTTTTTATTTTCTATATATTTGAAAACAGAAATACAAAATCTTTACCATTCATTAAATACAGTGCTACTTTGAAAATGCAAATTGGCAAACATGTTATCAGGATGCATTTAACCCTCAGCTTGCACATCCTTAGTCTGATCATGATCTGCACTATTTGCTATTCTGAAAGTAACTTTCTAGTGAACAGTACTGTCAAAATTCAAAGATGGGCAATTCAATTTTAGTAAGGCTAGTATTTTCAGTTTTGTACACATCTTGTCACTTGACTGCAAGGCTTCTTTTTTCATTAAATACATGTAACTTAAATTGTTTGTCTAAAAAAAAAACCCAAATAATTCAGAAGTTTAAACTTAAACTATACTATAGGTTTGGAAAAAACAGCATGTTGGTGAGTCATTGCTCTGAATACCTTCGTAAAGTTTATGAAAGGCAAATTAATACTGAAACATCTACAGTGTTAAATTCGATTTATCCGCATAGGGCAATACAGCCACATGACCCCAATGTTAATTAACTCGAGGGCCATATCTCGGCTGTTACTGTCATTATAAATAAAGAAAACAAAACAACAGCTGCACTTCTCATTAAACATTTGTTTAAAGTTTAGTGACTCTATGTCAGTAAAGGAACAGTGTGTGACACAAACTTGCCATATAGAATGCCTTAATTTTGACAAAGTCAAGGGCAGTATCTCCGGTGTTGCTGGTCTGATAAAAAAAAACTAAAATCCAGTTGCACTTCTCATCCTAATGAGTATTTGTACAGTTTGGTGACTTTACATCAATTAGTTATTAAAGGAGCAGCACATGCAAACTTGTCATCACCTTTGTCTAGTGGACCCCTAGCAAAATTGTTCAAATAAAGGCCCAAGGGTCAAAATTGAGTCTGTCCCTGGAGTGACATTTTTTAATTAGACTTTTTATAGGAAAAACTTTTAGATAAAATATTCTTGTTTTAAATCACAAAGCTTAGATATTTGGTTTGTAGCATTGGCTAATACAGTTCAAATCGTGCCCCTTTGGTCAATATTGACCCTACCCCTGGGATTGCTCAATTTACAGACATGGTAGCAAAACTTAAAACAAGTGACAGGAAATTGTCGCAAAACCAGGTTTTCATTTTCCAGTCTGCTGGCCAAGCGCAAATGTGTTTTAAAGTCAGTAGATATACATAATGTGAAAAAGAAACAAAGGTCTTCTTCTATATATTACATGTGTAAAAAAAAAAAAGGGCCATAATTCAGGCAAAATTGATCCAAACACAAAACCCAGACAATATGCACGAGGGCACTTGATGACAACAGTTGTGTGAGAGTTTGGTTTAAATATCTTGAGAAATGTAGGAGGAAGTGGGCCCGAGACAGTATTCTTCTATATATAACATGTGGAAAAAAAGCAAAGGGCCATAATTCAGGCAAAAATTATATAAAAAAGAAAAAAAACACTTGCTCTGTGTGGGGTTTGAACCGCTGGTCTCATGAGAAATTTTGTCATCTTACTGTAACAGAATACTCCAAAGTATACAGGACTGGTAATCTATTTTAAAAATAGACAGTAATAACAGAGTATTCTCCCTTTTATAACAACAGAGTATTCTCCCTTTTATATATACTTAAATAAGGAGACACAAAATTGCTGACGGACGGGGACGACCAGGGGCAGAACATAATATATTCAAAATCTTTAGTTCACAATTATAGTTCGTGAAAGTTTGGTTGAAATCCCTTGAGAAATGTAGGAGTTGCACACAGAAGAGTATTTCTCATATATATTACATTATGTGGAAAAAAACAAAGGCCCATAATTCTGTCAAAAAGATCAAATCACAAAACCCCGACAATATGCGCCAGGGCACTTGGTGACAATAATTCTGTGAAAGTTTGGTTGAAATCCCTTGAGAAGTGTAGAAGGAGTTGGCGCACACAGAAGAATTACATGTGAAAAAAAACAAAGGGCCACAATTCTGTCAAAAAGACCAAATCACAAAACCCGGAAAATATGGCGCCAGGGCAGCACTTCATGACAATACTTCTGTGAAAGTTTGGTTGAAATCCGTTGAGAAATGTAGGAGGAGTTGCGCACAGAAGAAATTGTTTACGCCCACCCCCCCGCCGACATACCCCAATCTAATAACCAGGATTTTTCCTTCGGAAAACCTGGTTAAAAAAGGTTTGTCTAAAACAGCAAGGCCCAACTTAATTCAGACTATTCCTGGTCACACCTAGCCATGCAATAGGACCATGACAATTTGACTTACTTTCTTGTTTTTGTAGCAACAGCAAAGAAATGAAGATTTTAGTACTAACCAAAATACAATATTTACTTTTAATGACCTGTAGACCTAGACCTATTTTTTGCCCTTTGGAGCACTGGTGTACAGGTGATTGATATAGGGCCTTCATGGCCTTCTTGTAGAGGTTTTATCATACTCTTACTCAGAAAAGTTTTCTCCCAACTTCTAGTTAGATTGGGTGATCGAGATAATACTGTCGTAACATTTTGCATAAATACAATTTGGATCAGTGAAGAACTGAATTAGCTGAAGTGAATATTTGAGGCTCTTTCTTGACCAAAAAGTCGGATCTGACCAACAATGGACCTTGCAATAACATGCTGCAATGCTTATTCCACCCTTCTTTGGTTACCACTGCTCAAGAAATGGCACTACTAGAGGGTAATCTTATAATATCATCTCACCATATACATTGTAGGCATATTTAATTGCTTTTGAAATGTGTGCTTTGCTGACAACAAATCTACCATCCTATTAGCTCACCAGAAGCACTAAATAATCAGCTGTGACAAGATTTTACAATGGATACAATACCAAGAGTTGGGGACAAAAATAAAGTACACTTTTAGGTACATAAGGTACCAGCAATGTCCCCACTTGATGCAAATTTTCAAGCATTTTCAGAACATATTGCACAATCCCATTTTATATACAAAAATAATAACTCAATAGGTCCTGTTTCAAGTATATGAAAAAGCAGGTATAAATACTTTTGAAAACAATTCACCTATTGGTCCAAAATGGAATGATCCAAAATAAAGTCCACACACAAGTTTACAATGATACAAAAGACAAACGGAACTTGCATACTAATAAGTAACTATTTTAAGTTAACATTTGAACCCTCGTTCATCAACAAGCTTCTTAAACATTAAATGCAATACAAAGATATAGTATTTTGACCCACTTAACAAACTTGCAGAAAAATGTAAGAGTCAAACCTGTGAAAACAGTTAACTCAAAGGAAGAACTTGGTTTATTTCAGGATATAGTTGCTCATCAATAGATAGTCGCATATACACTTTTGGCCAGGTATAACCTTTAAATACAGGCCTGAATGTACCTTCAACATTTAAAATGCAAATAAATGCACTAAAACCACATAGAATTATCACTGCACATGACAAAAGCACCTTGTCACAAGAAAAAGCTTCACATTATGCATAAAATTATGGTAACCTTTATACAAATGCTATATGGCGAACATTTTTGCCGTGCTATTATAAAATTCAGAAAGTCTGAAAGGAATTACAGACTGGACACAAAATATGGTAGTACAATTTTCAACCCCTAAGACTTGTGACCATGACCTTGCACCAAGATGGCAGAAACACTGTAGGCACATCAGTTCCATGAATATTCTTCAAAGTGTTTAGGTAATAGTGACATTTGACTTCCTAAGTGTGAATTTGACCTTGAACCAAAAGTTAGAGTATTGGTTCTACATGCTGTCTTCATAAGGTTTCACAAAAATCTGTCTAAGGGTTTAGGAGATAAAGTTGCACAACCTTTGACCCATAAGTGCAACCATGACATCTCTATGAGATGAACATTTAACCAAAGTTTCATGAAAACTTTGTATTCTCTACATTTAAATATACTAAGCCCAGTTTGAGAGATCCCTAAACAGATAGCTAGAAACAACCTCTACATATTTATTATAGCTCTACAACTGGATGAGCTGAAACATTATAAAATAGTTCACTAACATGTTGACAATAAAACACTATGAATCAGAATCGTTGTAAACAAAAACTTGTGCTATCTCGTCGTGTTCATACGTCCTCTTGAGGAAGTTATCTGTCAGTCTTAAGCCAGATATTGTCTGAAAAAGAAATAGAAATTTTTGACTTTAAAACAGCTCTTGGACAAATACTTGTAACAAACAATACATCTTGCTACAAGACTCTGTCTTCTTGTTAAAAATATTGCGAACAGACACTGAAGTGCCTGTATAGTTACACTACAAACCGGACCCGACCGGACGGACTAAGACAGATCACATATACCGTGCCTCCCAGACTCTGCTCACCATACATTTATAAGATTCGTTTAAATGGGATTATTGTAAACAAAAGACAATAATCCTTATTATATGGCCAGGAAATTTGATATCTTTAATTCTTGTATAATAATGGATTATGGTACTCTCATAATTTATCCAAAGTGGCCATTTAACTATAGGTAACTGCTTAATACTGGTGTATTGGATATAAAAATAGCCGAATGGGATACATCAGTACTAACTGCTTCAGTCAGGTGGTGGCTAAACAGAGGTGACCACAATTACAGGTTCAACTGTACATAACAAAATTTACATTCCCAGTCTCTGTAGCTTGTGTATTTCCGGGAAGATGTATAGACCTTCGACTACAGTCTAAAACAGAGGTGATGACTACCACAGGTTCAGCTGAATTTACCTGTAATCCTGGAACAGTAGTTATGAGCTTGAGAGATATATCCAAACTATCATTCTGCAACAATGTGCCAAGCTTCTTGCCAGAGAGTCCACACCACATGAGACCCGAGTTCAAGTCGTTCTGTAACACCATTGTTAGCTCCATATCTCTTTCACTGTAATACGAGTTTGTCCAACATTATTAGTATTTTATGATTTTCTAGTAGACACAATAGTCAAATCAGGTAAATATTGAACTGTCAAATATGACTAATCAATTGCAAGTAATTTGCTCATTTAGATGATGACAATATTCTTTCAGGCTTAAACTGCCTTATCTCTCAAAGTATTCAAACAGTGAATAATATAGTGTTGTCATATTACCAGCAGTTGATTATTCTAAGTGTAACATCAAATGTTTTCTCCAATGGCACACTGTCTGGCATCTTCTCTACAGTCACTCTGATGTCTCCATAGCCGGGAGCCTGAAATACGATTTACAGAACTGATACTAGTTGTACTATTTTACCATTATTGAAGGTAAGGTCTAATGCAGATCTTTACCCTGAAATTTCAAAATAAACAGACTGAAGTCCTTGAGTAAAAGCCTGATGAAAGCTAATAGTATCTCTTAATTGGTTCAAGAACGCAGTGTCATATAGTGGTGAAGTGCTACATTCCCAATATAGAGGTGGGGTCAGGGGAATGAGACCATGTTTCCACAATCCTTTTTTATGGCCCAAATACTGGTAAGAACCCCAGGAAGAAGTCATCCAGACTTCAACAGTATTTTATAGAAGTTCAAAGGACTGAGCATATAACTGGAGTCAAAATAAAAAAGCTCCTAACTAAAATGATTTAGCTAGTTGCATCAATTTTTGTATCTTTTCACAGATTATGATGATCAACATTCCTACAAAGTAACCTTGTTATGAAATGGAACAGGAAGTAGAATAACTGGTACAAACCACCTGAGACGGAGAAGTTGACTGGTTTGTAGTCTCCCTTTCTCTCCCAGATTGGTTTTCCATACAATATCCAATTTGCCGATGTTGGTTACCCCTTTGAGAACCTTGTTTTCTAGATACAGTTCCGGCTTTGGTACGAGACAGTACAAATACTGACGTGTGTCCATTGGATTAAGGTAGTCAACTCTGCCAAATACACTGCCAGATCTAAAAAAGCATGACACACAGTTTATAGTTTGCAGTGCATACCACTAGCAAAACATGGGCAAATACCCATTGCCTGACGTACGGCACCATAAATACACACATTGCCAACCTGAAATACTCTACTTTCTGACCTGCAGAAACCTGTATCTCTGTAACAGTCTGCCAGAATGCAAATGGTTGTTAATCTGTGTATTCATTTTAACATGTTATCCACCTTCAATTATATATTGTGCAGTGAATTAGTGCAGAGCTTATTTTGAATATTTTAAGATAGAGTTTCAGCACTGACAGTGATCAAAGGATTTTGAATCGACCCTGCACCACTCTCTCAGGGGGCAATACAGATCTAAATTATTGAACCAAGTTATGTTCATTTTATGCTTCCACTGCTTTCTTAACATGTACAGTAAACCTCGCTTATAAGGAACAGCTTGGGACCTCAGAAAATTGTTCCTTATAACCGAGGTTCCTTATATCCGTATAGTGAACTAGTTCCTTGTAACCGAGGTTTGTATAGCGAACACAATTTGTATAGCGAACAAATTTACATATGAAATCTACACCGGTACTAACTTAATGTCTATGTACATGAGTGCTTATGACTTCTTGAAGTAATCAAGGATACCGTTTGGGATTTTTTGAAGTGAATAATATTTGACTCGGGGAATGTGGGGGGGGAATAATATTTGACTCAATATTTAAGAGGTTGTGGAATCACCCGTCACCCTAATGAGAGTGTCCTGTCGCATGAATCGTTTTTTGTTTAAAATTTAATTTTTTTTTTATTTTTTACTGATTAACTTTTAATTATCAATACAAAATAATAATAATTGTAATTTGATGTTTTTCAAACTTCCAGACGCCCAAATTGTGTTTAATTACAATGCCGCTATCAACAAACTAACATATACTGTAGGATCAAATAAAACAATCCCGGCAACACAATCAATCTACAAACTTACTTTATCTATATATTATTATAATGATTTAATAATCCAAAATATCAATCTATTGTCAATGTCTCAAACTGTCTCTTTTTAATGCCACGTGCTCACTAAGATCAAACAAACCGGCAGGCATCGGGGCGGCATTCTTTGATCTCATGACACCTGCGGCTTTACTGCGGCTTTCTTTGATAGAAAAACTTTGCAGTACTTAGCAATAACTTTATTTGGCCATATTTAGATCCCGTGACCAAGGCCGTGACTGATTTTCGTTCAGTATTGTTAACATAAAATACTTATTACATGTACAAATATAACCCTTTTGAGTAAATATTAAATCTTCTATCGTCTAGATCTAGGCTTTGTTAAACTTTAATGATAGTATTATATATTTTTTCTTTTTATCGTAACCGTGAATTAACAAACTAAAGATCATAGAAATGAAATGGCTAACATGAATGCGCATGAAAGTGCGGGGGGGCCGGGGGGGGGTGGGGGGGGGGTTTTTTTTTATTTTTTTTTTTTTTTTTGTGGGCTAAATCATTGACGCCAGGGGGGGGGTTTTTTTTTTTTTTTGGGAAAACCGGGGTGTTTTCCATTGAATTTTGTACTTTGGGACCGGAAAATTTGTTCCTTATAACCGAGTGTTCCTTATAACCGGGGTTCCCTATAACCGAGGATTTTTACATTGAATAAAGAAGGATTTAGATCGGGGAATTGAAAACTGTTCCTTATAACCGAGTGTTCCTTATATCCGAGTTCCTTATAAGCGAGGTTTACTGTACATGCACTTCCTTAAAGTTGGATCTGTTGGACATGAATTTGTTGAGAAACTCACTTTTCCCTCCAGTCAAGCCGTGTTTAATCAAATCAATAAAACTTATGAGACTGTAAGAATAGGTCATATGACAATTTTTATATCTACTAGACTTTATCAATATTCTGCCATAGTTGGCAGGTCCCTTTGGTAATCAGTAAGTCTGTATTACTATAAAATGTTTAACCCGAGAGAGTGCTGCTATTGTCTGTTCACCATCAGTTGTTGTGCACCCTTTCCTACTGGTAGGTGTTTATTGTGTCAGACAGGTACAGTGTTTATGGAGTTGGACTGGTACACATATGTCAGACTGGTTGGTGTTTATAGTGTCAGACTGGTACAAATCTATCAGACTGGTTGGTGTCTATGGTGTTGGACTGCTACACATCTATCAAACTGGTTACCAGTAGTGTTTATTGTGTTGGACTGGTACAAATCTGTCAGACTGGTTCGTGTTTATTGTGATGTGTCATCCACAAATACAAGCTATTTTTAACCTAGTTATAAAATTTGCTTCAAATCAAATCAAGCGTTTATGGTGGTGGACTGGTGTTTATATAACTTGCCATACTAGTTTTTGAAGCAGAATAACAGCAAATGAAAACCCTGCTGTATCTTGATTTATTATCAGGTGCTACAAAACCCTTACATGCACCATATACCTTTGTGCTTTCAATGGACTGGTGTACAAGCTAAAAAAAGAAACTTACCCCTCTTTCTCCTCTAAGGTATTGAGTTCTTCAGACTGGTACAGGTTTGATGCATCCAGCCTCACATGTTCCATATAGACTGGCCCAGGAGTAATGTTCTGTATCTGAACCTCAAGGTATACATCATCTGACTGGAAATAAATGACAATATATGTATATAAAGTATGAAACTGTGTAATTCAGTTCAGTAAACCAAAGAACCAAAAATGTGTTTATCAAGAACGTAGAACATTAGCACCTATAACATTAGCCTCTAACCTTAATTTTGCAAAGGTGGACATAAGCCCCTGTATTATTTTGCATATTTATAGCCCCTTCACTCTACAAAGTTAAAACCTTAAAATTTATGATCTAATCATATGGAATTAGCTCACATAACTTTCATAAAATTTGCTCATTTTGACCAACTAAATAGAGAAAATTATTATGCAATTAAAGTCTGATAGATAATTTGATGACGGGGCTAATGTCAACTTTTGCAAAATGATGGCTGATGTCTATCTGTGCACAATTTAGCTTAGGGGCTAATGTCATATGGGCTAATGTCTGTTTACCATTTATCAAATATACATATAAATATACATATATATTGTATTTATCATGTTGATTTTTTTTCATTTATTTGTACATTTTTTCTCGCCATGCAAAGTTTCATGTACAACTGCTCATATACACGATAACTGCAAAATTTCTGAAACAGACCTATCTTTTGCTCAGTTTGGACAATACTATTCATCATTCATACCAATGGCGAATGAACAGTAAAGGGTTAAATCTTCCCCAAGAAAAACATTTCTCCTTCCCAGTCCCTGTGTAGTCCAGTATGTGAAGATATAAAGAACCGCCCCAGTACAGAAAGATTGCATGCAGGACCTTAAAGACTTGGTGCTCAACAACAATGCACACTATTCTCAGTTTTTAGAGCCTGGTCCTACCTAGATCTGAAGATGGCAATTGTACAGCCAGGATTGGAACAGATTACCTCTGCCAAGTTTCATTGAAATTCCTCTAACAATATAAGAGAAAAGGCTGACAAGGAAATTCTATTTTTAGTAACTCTGTCTTAACCATTATCCTACCCAGATTTCCTGACAATATGTACAGCTTGGCTTAGCACTGATCACTGTCATGTTTTATTGAAACCCTCTAGCCACATGCAACAACAACCACAGACAAACAAATGGCAGCCATATATCCATGAAAGGACATAACAGAAGGAGAAGCACAGCATGTATGACAACATTTTGTGTCCGTATGCTATTGGGATGGAGGTGTTGGGATTGAGTGTTGGTGGGAAAAGAAACACTGCCATTTACATCATACACCATCAATCTTCTGGTTGGAAAAGCAGAAATCATAGCTAATATACCAGCAAACTATTATAACCCTAGACTAAAGGTAGTTATAGTAACTGAATGCGTGGATGCTGCCATACCAAAGCATGGTTCAAATACTGTTTCAAATCCACCCTGTGAAGCTCGTATGACAAATGCCAATTTTCAGCAAGCAACCATTTTAACCAATAATGAGTGGCCAATTTCTGACATATGAAGCAACTGGTCATGACAGATATGCGATTTTTTTTTTTGACGTGGACAACTTTTGAATAAATTAACATTAACACTACTTGGCAACATTTATGTATTAAAATACCTGTCAGAAAATTATATGAAATGCAGTTAGCAAATTTCTTCAAAATATTCAGTAGTAGTGAGTAATGATTATCCGATATTCACAGAAAAGTTCTGAGTAAATCATCTAAAAGCATGGAAGTAAAAAAAAAAGCAATGATAAATTGTGTCACGATGGATTTAGCTAAAAAAAAGAGCTATACATCCTCAATACATGCCATAGAATCCCAATTTATAGAAGACCTCCACCATAAAAATACTATAAACTTTTTGCACTTACTATAGAGTCCTGAACAAAAGTACAAATTCACTATTTTAGCAAGTATTTGAAATGATAATTTCTACATATTTGTCTGATAAATATTGAGAAAAGCAGCTCTAGACAGTTTCGATATTGTACAACGTAAATAGACGAAGCGTACCAAGTAAAATCATGAGTTACCTACCCTGAATTACGTGTAAAGTGGATGTGCTGTGCTAAAATCTTTAACAAATTGCTAATTTCTTAAATGTCTGTCTGACATAGTTTTATGTTCGATTTTCCTATAAGATATACAACTGGAGAGCATACAATGTAAACTTTCCAAATATATAATTATAACATAATAGATTTTATACCATTACAAGTATGAAAATAACTGTTTAACAAAACCATGACCGGGAATTTCACATACATGTTATGTACACAAATAAACCGTTAGTAATGTTTACTTGCTAAAAATCCCTAAAAACAGCCGGAGAAAATTGCCTTCTGAAAGTCTAGCCCTATTAACTTGTGGGTTGCTAAAATGACCCATAAACTTATTCTAGACAGGCAGACAGATCACACTTTGAATGACGGGAGCATAAACAAGAGGGCCATGATGGCCCTTTATCGCTCACCCGAGTACAACTGCTTTTAACAAAGTTGCTAGAAATCATCGAAACAACCTTTCTGACATATTTCCAGGATATTTGGGCTGAAAATGTTACCTCTAGAGTGTTAACAAGGTTTTTCCATATTTGGGCTCTGTGACCTAGTTTTTGACCCCAGATGACCCATATTCGAACTTGAGCTAGAAATCATAGAAACAACCTTTCTGACAAATTTCAAGGATATTTGGGCTGAAAATGTTACCTCTAGAGTATTAACAAGGCTTTTCCATATTTGGGCTCTGTGACCTAGTTTTTGACCCCAGATGACCCATATTGAAACTTGAGCTAGAAATCATCGAAACAACCTTTCTGACATATTTCCAGGATATTTGGGCTGAAAATGTTACCTCTAGAGTGTTAACAAGGTTTTTCCACATTTGGGCTCTGTGACCTAGTTTTTGACCCCAGATGACCCATATTCAAACTTGAGCTAGAAATCATCAAAACAACCTTTCTGACAAATTTCCAGGATATTTGGGCTGAAAATGTAACCTCTAGAGTGTTAACAAGGTTTTTCCATATTTGGGCTGTGTGACCTAGTTTTTGACCCCAGGTGACCCATATTAAAACTTGAGCTAGAAATCAACCAAACAACCTTTCTGACAAATTGCCAGGATATTTGGACTGAAACAGTAGCCTCTAGAGCCTTAACAAGATTTTTCTATTTTTGGGTCATGTGACCTAGTTTTTTCATCCGAGATGACCCATATTCGAACTCCTCCGAGTAATTACTGGGACAAACATCCTGACCAGGTTTCGTGACAATTGAGGCAAAAATGTGACCACTAGAGTGTTAACGAACTAAGTGTGGACGGACGACGGACATTCATCGATCCTAATAGCTCACCCTGAGCCAGCTCAGGTGAGCTAAAAATGTAAAAGGGCATGACAGACAGGAAAATAATCCAAACTACTTATGAGGTGCAAATTTCCAATTCCCTAAATGTTATATTACTACAGAACTGTAGATTTTATCTCCCTAATACTCTAGGTGCCTCTTGTAAAATGACTGACGACTGCTAATGACTAGCATTAATGGCTGCATAGCACAGAAATTCACCACTTGTGGACAAAGTATTTTACGTATACAGTACTGAATTATAAATGTGTAGCCAATATCAACAGAAGCAAAAGGAATAATTGTGTACCAAAACTAACCACTTGTGTAGCAGAAACTAATCTAGCCAAGGAAAAATTTAGCTCTAAAAGTACCTTCACTAAGGAAACAATCCTGACTAACGTCGAACAATAAATACATACATTTTTTTTTAGTACAAAATGACTGTCTACACCAGTGTTCTAATTACTATGTTGTATAATTATGTACTTAAATAAGTATTTTACTTACCTCTGCATTGTAAAACTTTGTTTTCACATCTAATGGCTTCAGAACCTGCAAAAGAGTAGGCAAGGTTACAGGAAAATATGCAATAGAATAAAAAACATTCTAAGACCAGTCCAAAACTTCTGACTGGTCAGTTTTCAACCTGTAGTTACTTCTAGCCAATCAGAAGCAAAAACTTTTAGACTGGTTTAACAGATAAATTAATTACTTCTGACAGAGATCAAATCTCAGTTCATAACAGCTTAAGCCTACCCAATCAGAAACTACTTAACTATAGAATTGGGTTAATCCTGTAGCGATTTTGACATTTGCGATAGTATATACGGCTAAAGACAACGCCTGTAAACAGATCTGTGACCATTAAAAAACGTATACAAAAGTCGCAAATATCAGAATTACAAAACTGTTAGCCCCATATTGATGAGCATGTTGATCATGTTCTGCACTGGTAGCAAAGGCAAAATTACCCCGAAACTCGCTACCAGGAAAGCAAGGGATAAAATTTCTTTCTCTTATCATTTTTCATATCGGCTTTAATACAAATCAACAGAAGTTTGGGAGATGATGTGATACCTAACAACACCATAATTGTGTATGTCTACTCTTTTCTTCCACAACATCTAATAATAAGTGAAAAGAGTTAAAAACGTCTAAACAATCAGTGAAGATGGTGAAGGATGTCTGGCTGATAATCACCACCCATAGTCTTTACTTCATTGACTGTGTAAACATTGTCTAACAAGTCATTTTGTAAAACATCCAGAGACAAAGATTGGGCAAGACCAGAAAGACAGCGCCTCGCATTTAGACTATGTGATAGTAATATATTTTATTTGTAGGAACCTAAATACTTTCTGGCAAGTATCTACTAACACAGCTTGAATGGTTTGCTTATAAATTTGGTCACAAACGGAGTAAAGTTTGTAAGGAATGAATGAGCAGATTATTACTCCAAAGAACAAGAGTCATGCTGTATGGCACAATATACACCAGGAGGTAGCTCAGAGTAAAAACATGATCATTTGAATAATAATATCTTAAAACTAGCATGTTTTAACACCCTAGAACACAGCATTTTCAAGTTATTTCAACTAAACCGTCACTGTGCATAACACTAACATTCTGTGAATACAGATACATTCAATTCTATTCTGCATTCTTGGTATTTTTCATTAAACTGACAATCTTGATACAACATTTTTAGTGGGAAACACTTGTTTCATTACACTGTATATGATCCTAGACCAAAGCGTTCACTTGATACAAAGCACAAACCTCTTTGCATCAAAGTTGCCTGTTACCTTGACCTACTGATCCCAAGGTCAGTAATGGTCATCTACTGACCATGAGCAATAAAACAAACAAGTTAATCTAAGGGTTCATGAGTTATTGAGCCGAAACCTTTCAACAAACGGTCCCTGTGACCTTGACCTACTGACCCAAAGGTCAGTTACGGTCATCATCTGACCATGAGCAGTAAGAGTAACAAGCTTGAGAATCGTAGACCAAATGGTTCATTAGTTATAGACCAGAAACCTTTCAACAAACTGTCCCTGTGACCTTGACCTACTGACCGCAAGGTCAGAAGTGGTTATCTACTGACCTAAAGCAATATGACTAACAAGTTTGAGGATCCAAAGGGTTCTTGAGTAATTGAGAAGAAACCTAATTATTAATGAACAGACACCCAATCAACCAGCTAACAAAGGAGTGCTGGATGTCAGTCTATGCAGAAGGAATGAACATTCCTGTAAAGTTTGGTGAAAATTTTAAGTGATTTAGCAATAGAACTTGTTGGAAACAATTGTCAAAGATGGACACAGGGAGTCATGACCATTAAATACTCCACTGACCTAGAATAAATTTCATTATAACCATAAGAAATCAAAACCTACAGAAAACTTCAAGTCCAGAAAAAAAACCTATCCTGAAGAAAATCCTGTTTTTATTTGATCTGTATATATTTCTGCCAATGTGTTCTGCTGTACTGAGATATCTATGTGAAGCCTTGGGTTATTATCAGAGATTAGCATTCCATAGAGCTTATACAGTCATTAACCTTCCAAGGACACATTCTTTAGACTTTCCCATCATCATAAGCTGTCACGATTCACATATATATTATGCAACAGGTGTTTTTTTTATTTAGGGAGATGCCCTGATGTACTGGCAGAAAGTTTGACTTCTGTCAGCCCTGACCTACATATCATGGGTTTGAATCCTATCATGGGAATTTGAATTGGACCCGAGTCCACCATACCTTCTTCAGGCACAAACTGGTCAGAATCCTTAAAAGCAGTCATCAAGAGTTGTTAATGTATAGGTTGAAGTTTATATTTCATTCTTCTTTTTCTCACTTGATTTTGTACCAGTAAATTGCTGGGGATACAATACACTTGATTTTGTACCAGTAAATTGATGTGGGTATATATGCTTGAATTTGTACCAGCAATTTGTCAGGGGTATGCATGCTTGATTTTGTACTAGTAAATTGCTGTGGGATGCATGACTGATTTTGTACCAGTAAATTGCTGGGGGTACCTATCCTTGGTTTTGTACCAGTAAATTGCTAGGGTACAATACACTTGATTTTGTACCAGTAAATTGCTGGGGATACCATACACTTGGTTTTGTACCAGTAAATTGCTGGGGATACAATACACTTGATTTTGTACCAGTAAATTGCTGGAGTACAATACACTTGATTTTGTACCAGTAAATTGATGAGGATAAACCAGTACTGGTGTCATATGAGGAAGTACGAAGTCTGTCCTGGGCTCAAAGATGCTTGTACACTAAAGCTCTAAGTACTATTATGTCACAGTAAATGAAAGGGTATGTAGTAAGATGCTACAATAAACGGCTGATATGCAGGTTGTTTACTTTTTTTCTGGCTGTATAGGCCTTGATCAGATCAGAAGCCCCTCCTCTCCTGGTTTCCGACACTACAGAGCCAACACAAAAAGATACAAACGCCCCCCCTCCCCGCATATCAACTGACTTTTAAAATAATATTCCATTTGAATCCTTTACCTGAAACTTGAAAAACTTTCTAAATGCCATTTTCTCGCCTGCCTCAGTAGTATAACTGACAGCACAGACCAATCTGTAAATTAACAAATACATCAATAACCAATTATCAATAACTAAAAAGAGCAATCACAAAATTTCCTTTGAAGTAAGATGCATCACAGACCTCCCTCATTAGTTACATTAGACTCTACACTTGAAAATATTACACAAAACAATTTTAAATAACACACAACTTCCATCAAAGCAAATCTGTTTCTTTGATTGCTAAGCAAGTATTTCAATGAGGACAACAGTTACTGTAACCACAACAAATAATGAGACTTGGACAGGTTGACATTCTTTTATTTTAGTATAAATGAGGTTAAGAGTTGACTCCCCGGTAAAAGATTTACTAAACTTCAAACTAAGTCAATGTAATTCAACTTCACAAAATGACACATATTAAGTCCTTATCCAGCTAAATTTCAAACAAGATTTAAGACAGTTCCATTTACTGTTAAAAGGGGTGGTCAATCTCTAAGACAGTTCCATTTATTGTTAAAAGGGGTGGTCAATCTCTAAACTAAGACAGTTCCATTTATTGTTAAAAGGGGTGGTCAATCTATAAACCAAGACAGTTCCATTTATTGTTAAAAGGGAAGGTCCATCTCTAAACTAAGACAGTTCCATTTTTTGTTAAAAGGGGTGGTCAATCACTAAACTAAGATAGTTCCATTTATTGTTAAAAGGGGCCGTCAATCTTGGAACAAAAACAGTTCCAATTATTGTTAAAAGGGGTGGTCCATCTCTTAACTAAAACAGTTCCAATTATTGTTAAAAGGGGTGGTCCTTCTCTGAACTAAGACAGTTCCATTTATTGTTAAAAGGGGTGGTCAATCTCTGAACTAAGATGGTTCATTTTATTGTTAAAAGGGGTGGTCCATCTCTGAACTAAAACAGTTCCAATTATTGTTAAAAGGGGTGGTCAATCTCTTAACTAAGACAGTTCCAATTATTGTTAAAAGGGGTGGTCAATCTCTGAACTAAGACAGTTCCATTTATTGCTAAAAGGGGTGGTCTATCTCTTAACTAAGACAGTTTCATTTATTGTTAAAAGGGGTGGTCATCTCCTAACTAAAAAGTACCATTTATTGTTAAAAGGGGGGTTTATTTACTCATTAGTGAACTATACAGAAAATGATCAGATGAAAAAGATGATTGTGGAAGCAGATCATGATCTGTAGTGGTCACAATGGCAGAATCACTTGCCAACATCAGTGTGAAGGGTAATACTTCAGACCAGTGTTTAACTGATTTCTAGCAAGCATTTATTTTCTGGACTGTAGGAAACGCATATAGAGAACTGTTCACATCTCATGGCTGCTTAATTCTTTTTCACTTCATAATAAACTTTTGGGTGTTTTGGCTTTTTTCAACAAAACTGTGAAATTTAGATAATTATTTATGGACAATTGTTTCAGTGAAAACTCAAGATGTAGTTCACCGATTTAGAACCAAAAGATAACGTTCCCCAATGGCAAAGCTGCAAGTGAAAGGAACTACTTTTAATTTTCACAAAATGAAATATACGCCAACATTCACAGTAGAGACTAACAATTATTCTGACTATTTCATGCTCGAAAGACATTTTCTTGGGATATTTTATTGACTGTGCCAGACAACATTCGTTATTTACATTATATTTAACTCTTGTCTCATTTAGATGCCTTTCTTCCTGGGAATCTTAAAGCAAGGTAAAAATTGAATAAAAAGTGAAATTACAGTATCATCTGATAATTTTAATGGAGTTTATCAGAATCTAATTCAACATTATATTACAGTTAACTACTTAATAGCATGGAATAAATTTGCTTCATTTCTATGATGGAGTAGGAGACCAACCTTTCCATTAATTTTCTGAATACCATCACTGTCTGAGATGTAACTTTAGTTATCCATGAGGAGATGGATCCCCATGCATTTTGGTATGAGATACAGCTATTAGCTGCTGGCATCTTAAATATTATATGATAAGATTGTTGGACACAAAGCCTCTTGGAAATTAATGGGCAAGCATCTTACAGTTTGGATAATAAAAATGGCAATAACTGTTAATATTACTCAGATCTGAGCACTTCTTAAACTCTGCCTGGACATTATGTCCCAGAATATTGTTAGGAGTTTCATAAAAATTAACTTTCCTGTAATGTAGTAGAATTCATATTTGTGAAAACAAAGAAGTTTGGCTTTGTGATCATTGTGGACATAGATTAACCATGAAATTCAACTATGGAAAAATTACAATTTTAACTTGAGTGATGGATTGCAGATTGACATTAAACACCCACTGCTTAAAGGTCCACGCCTTAGGGCTAAATACTTTAACTTAACTAGAGTGCTTCAGTCCAAGTTTCCTCTAAAATCAACATGGAACTCTCCTAACAAGCTTTTCACTGTCTGGATTGATTATTCCCACCCTATGCAAACTGTGTACTGTTATTCTTCATAATCATACTCTAGAGTCATCCACTGCAATTCTATAAAACTTAACAAAGAATACTGCATCTACAATATCTGCATAAGATCTCAATAAACTGCGTTTTTTTGTATTTTCTCTGACCTTTGGTTTGGCAGTAAAATATAAAATATGTAAAGGTTTTGGACCTCTCTGACACAGCTGTGCTTACATATGTGTTCCAAGTTCCTTGACCTCATGTTGTATGACATCATCTATACTTTCACTGGGTTTCAGGCATGACATAGGCTGGGAGTTGACCCCCGTCAGCAAAAGTCGCTGTGAACTTGTCTGTAAATCTGCCTGAAATATTAAAAAACAGAGCTCTGCTGAAGGAAACTTTTAGTTTCTCATTTCTAACAAGAGGGCTAAGATGACCCTATATCGCTCACCTTGGTACCATTGGCTATAACACAATGTTAACAATAGCAGAGCTTTTTTACATGAGGGCGAGGGGAGAGAGAGGGTCCTGATTAGAACAATATCCATAGAAAACCTCTACATAATGCTATACACCAAATATCTAAGCTCTGGGCTTTATGGTTCTAAATAAGAATAGCTTTGAAGTTCTGTGTTCATAACCCTATGTAAAATCAAGTTGATTTTTAAGTTTTTCCTATAAAAGCCTACGTAAAATCAAATTATCCCAGGGTGGAGTCAATTTTGACCCTGCGGTCATGATTAGAATAATCTTGGTAGTCCAGTAAGCACTCCTTCATGCAAAATATCTAAGCTCTAGGTCTTTTGGTTTCAGAGAGAAATATAAAAAAAATAAAGAAGTTTTTCTTATATCAAGGGAGAAAAGGGAGACTACTCATCATTTAACAATGGCCGAAATTGTGTTATTCTCCCTCAGCTACTGTTATCAATTACTAAATTGGAAATGCTATTTTTAGTCAAATTTGGTTTTCTATCTAAGCTCTAGGCCAAGTTGTTCTTGAGAAGAAGATTTTTTAAGTTTTTTGTTTCAATTGCAATGGCAACCAGAGTTCTGCATGGAATAGATATATTTAAACAACTATGATAGGGCTTCATGCAAGGAACATCCTCGCCAAGTTTCATCAACATTGGCCCAGTGGCTTCAGAGTGTCAATTTTAGGGGAAGTAGATCTGATATATTTGTTCAATTCTAATTTTATAAGAGACAAAACATGAATGCATTTACCAACTATGTGTACAAATTTGACAAGCTAAATACAAATTTACGGACCGACTTTCACAGCAAATATCCTAAAAATTAGAAGCCTGCGGGTAATTCTAAGCATAATGGACAAATTATACAATCAATTCTAAAGTTACTATTATCTTGAATTCCAATTACTTTGCAGCCATGTCTCACTGCTCAACATTTCATATTGCTCGAACTCTCTTCACAAAATAACTAAAATGAGACAACAATCAAACTGACCTAAAATAAGATCCTAAGATTTTACCATGGTCTGGCTTATACTCAATTATCGTTTACATACATAGATACTAAACCAGTTCTCTGGGGAAAACACTTGAGGAATGCTAGACACATGCATGCAACTGTAATTATACCAAAATAGGACTGAAATGGGAATATCTACCAAAATATCCGTAACAAATTGGACTTGATTACATTAAGGAAATGTTAATAAAAGTTACCACTGAAATGTGAAACCAGTTTTGTGAAAACCCAAATGGATTAGATATCAGAGGCCTAATGGACTCAAAGTTAGCAGTCACAATTCATTTGGAATGAAGGTTGCATTGCTCCAGAAAGGTTTTTCTTGTAACAAAAATTAATGAAGTAGAAAAAAAGAGGGCCATGATGGTCCTATACTGCTCAGCAGGGCATTTGAACTATTGAGAGCTTCACTTATGATTTGAGTTTAACATTTACCACGCTTGCTGCTGAAGGGTTGGGGATAATTATACTTTGAAATTTAGCCAGTTGTTTCTAACAAAATAGTTCTATATTTCCATGCCATTATCATCAACCTGCCGTCTGCATAGATCAACTTGATTTGAAGAAACCTGGTAGACAAACATTCAGTATTATAAACATAAAGCTTCTACTCATTTTGCCAAGGTTCACTTGAGATGTTGTTTAAAGCAAAATGCTGATGATAGATGGACAAATATTGATGTCTCCTACAAGCTCACGCTCAGGTGAGCTTACAAGCTCACGCTCAGGTTAGCTAAGTAAATTACAAGTGTCTCATACCAACCTTTAACAGAATGTCTGAACAAATCTGGTTGCTATCATTATGAACGCTGATATAGCTGGAAAATGTCTCACCAAGGAATATGTTCCTGAAATATAGCAATACAGTTGACCATGTGTTAGTGATCACCAAACACAGTTACTCAATGTGTCCATGGTCAGTGGGTGAACATCATGGATTTGGCTCAAACTGCACTAATGCGCATAATGATCTAGACCAACAGAGGTTTTCACCCATATGTCTATACTTTACTGTATTATTTCACTATACATGTAGTTTCTAGTGCCACAATGTCAAAAGCTGTACATTTAATAAGGCAAAAGAGAAAGAATAAAATCATCAAAGGCTGTTCATAAACATCAGTTTAATCAACAAAGGCCAATCTTTTCATTTATCATTTGTAGAGACATCATCTGATGATAGTAAATTGAACAAAAAGTGATGATTAATAATTTGCTTGCATCATTAATCAATTTAAAACTTTTGAAGAAATAAAACATTTGCTAATCAATGTTGTCAATTAAATATTTAATACATCCCAAGACTGGCACAGTTTTTTATAAAGTACAGTAGAGGTTTTTATGCAGTATAGTTGTGGTTTTACCTAGGTAATCAGACAGTAAAAGGCTAGTTTTTGTAGTGTTTTCTCCCTTGTGGGTTTCATGCGTGTTTCAACAGGTTTTAATTCATTTACAGGCAGGCAGTTAATTACCTAATCATTGTTCCATGGAAGAACCATTTGCCAACAATGCTACGATTTAGTCACTTGAGGTTTACCGTTAGCTTTGTATGAAAGCAAAACAGTGCAGATTCTTAAATTGCTCCTTTTACATAGGATAAATTCAGTCAAGGACAGTAGCTAACAAAAACAAATACTACCCAAAATTCTGTGGCAGAGTGAGGAGATCACTAACTCCAAAATAGTCGAGATCTTTCGGCTTGGCGATGTCAACTTCAGTTTGATCTTGTGTTAGAGTATAAGATACATCACGATTGTCGCTTGTTATTGGATGAAATGGCATCAAAGTTGGCTTTGTCAGCCTCATTACTGCAAATATAAAAGATTAATTCATATAAAAGTCACTAATCAGACACAGTGTTTTTATAATCTTAATCTAGTACTTTCGAGTGTTTTTTATCTTATTTTACTACTTACATAACTTTGTCTAAATTTCAGTACCTTCAGTGCTTTTATTTTTTTTATTTTTTTTTATACATTTCTTGGCTGGCTGCTTATGACTGGTTTGACTGTAAATTTACAATGTAAATTCCTCATTTCTGAGAGTAAAATCCTATCTATGTTAACAAGCTTCCCTTGACACAGATAAAACCAGATTACTTTTCTTCGTTCTGCTGCACTAAGCTTGTCTAACAGAAAGAGTATTAAACTCAGTCTATTTTCCTGGTCATGCCATGTTCAGACATTAAATTAATGTTTTCTTCAACATTTCTGCATTTAGTTGACTTGTACAATGTCTGTTCTTTTCATGCAGAATTAACCATCTGAGGATAGTATTCATTCTCATAAAAAGTAAATTTAAAGTAATGGGAATTGAGCTATTTTAATGCTTTAATCAATTTATTTACATTGTCTTTCATACTGTCTAATATCTTCTTGGTTTTAAACTTCAAGTTTACCATGTGTTTAAGCAAAACATGTGTAACAAACAGCAAGTAATTATAGCACTGGTTGTATGTTTGATTATTGTAAATATCTATACTGCTTTCTCTGTAGTTTTAAAGTAATTTTGCTTTTTGCATCTATACTTGTAATTTGTGGACCACCTGCAGCTGCCCTTACAAAACTATACTTAGCAATTATTTATTTCATATGGGGTTTTCATTCAGCAAAACAGTATTGCTTCTTATGACACTATCATCCAACAAGAACAAGGCAAAATGCCATGAACATGTTGAACCTTTGTTGATGGATGGTCTTCATTCATAGGGGCTTCTCAAACATATGAGTAGCTTATTGTTTCCTCCCTATATAAATCACAGAACACCAAAAGTAAAACATGTATCCTCTTAATTAAATAGCTTTTAGTTTTATTGTAAAACACATAGTAGTTACCTTCAATAAACATCAGCACCAAAATATGCTTTAATGGTGCCCTGTACTTTCAGTGCTTTGATTTTTTCATTTTTTCCATAGCTTTGATGTTTTTAATTCAAATTTTCCATTGCTTTGATTTTATCATTCCTTTTCATTAGTGCTTTGTTTTGTTCCTTAAACTTCTTTACTTTCATTGCTCTGATGATTAAATTTTGTGTTTTCAGTGCTTTGCAATTTCTTTTTATTTTAGTACTTTCAGAGCTTTGATTTTTTTGAAGTGCTTTGACATTTTTTTCAGTGCATTATTTTTTTATTTTAACATCCGGTTTTCAAAATTTTTGTCCTTTCAGCGCGTTGACTTGAACTTTTAGTACTTTGATATTTAATCTACAGTGCAAATTCTAAGCTTAATGGGAATATAAATCATCTAAATACATCTCCTCTTTTCACAAAAAAAATGTTTAAAACAACATAGGTTCAGCATACTATGAGAGTATGATGGAAATAGCTTTCAATCTTCAGAACATTCAAAGAATGATTGATTGACAAAGAAAACCATAGACTTGTTTCACACCTGGAACACTGGAACATTTCAAGAAATTTTACATCAAACAAGTCATCTCTTAGTGATACATCAGTCAAATGAATTGTGAAAACAGAAAACACTGCATCAAAGAAGACCTAAATAACTACAATTCTATATAAATGTTTCTTCTGAAGCCGCTTCATGTATCCCCCATTTTCCATCAACTTTAATATCCATATCAACTATATCTCAGTTATTCAGTGGCAAGCACCATCAAAGTTGAACAATCCAAGTTATATCCATTGCTTGCCATCTCTTCTTTCTTTCTTTATCTTTTCTTGGGGATTTAACAGTTATTTCATCAGTATATCAGTTATACACAGATGAGCAGTTAACTGTGGGAAGGACTGGGTCTTGCCCCTCACCCCCCCTCCAAAAAAAAAAAAAAAAAAAACCTGTAAAACAAAGGTCACTCTCCAGGCCAAGCTAGTTTTTACCAAAGGGGCATGATTTCAACAAACATATAGTAGAGGGCAATAATTATTCACCGTGCAGTTACACACCAAAATATCTAAGCTCCGAGTCTTGAGGAAAATATGGGAAGGAAGTTTTTCCTTTTGGCTGCTATGGTATCCATAATTCTACATGGAATGTCATTCTTTGTACTACTTTGGTAGAGGTCCATCTAAGAAACATTCATACCATTTCATCAACTTTTGAAAAAAGTTGTTTGATTCAAAATCTGACCAGAGCATAATGCCAGATGGTGTAACAGTAACAACATCTCACCCTGAACAGTGTCTAACACAAGCAAGAAGAGGAATTAAGTAACTCAAATCTGACTCATGCTAGAGTTATGGCGCTTAATTATGACTGCAATTTTCCTTGTCATCATCTGACTATGTAAATCAAAGGACTATACTTTTTGAGTTATACTCATTGTGTGAGCAAGAATTTCAATTTCTTGCATACCAGATCAGGATATCTGCAGTTTTTACCAGTGCTGGAAAATCTTACCTTACACCCTAGGGTGTAAGATGACTTGATAATGTCAGAACCAACTAGTAACTTTTATGGATGAATGTGTAAATTTGTACATTTCTACAAGAAAATAGCGAGTAACATTATTGTAAGTCATTAGTTTTATTTTATTTCTGCTAGAATATGATATACAAGAAAAAGAATCTATCAGTGGTTGCATGTGAGGATGAGGATATCTGTGGCTCTCAGGTAACTGTTTTAGTGGTATTGAGGCAGAACCTCGTTACAGCCAAAACAGTTACCCTCAAGATTCCCATCGTGCAACCACTGTGAAAGATTCATATAGTCTATATAAAATAATAACTGTTCTACCACTGCAACAGCTCAGTGTCGTCCATCAGTTCTCTCCCCTTTTCTCCTCTTTCCTTTTTTGGTAATTACTCAAACAAATATGTCATAGCAAAGTTCCTGTCTGGTACCACATCAATCAAAATATGTCTAAACAAAGAACAGAAATCTTTACGCCTTGATAGTTTGGTTTCCAGTCTGTTGGCGACTTAAGATCATATTTTTTTCGGAACTTGATAATGACATCCGCTATACTTATATTAGGTTATGGATAGGCTACTTGGTAATAAGCCAGGTCAACAGGGCTGACAACAAATCTATATTCGCCGCATATTTTCAGACTTAAAATGATGGCTTCGTCAAATGAGTGTGATTTTTTTCTCTCGCGGGTGTACTTTGGCTCAAATCGGCTTTACTCCTGATTAAGTCAAATAAAACAGGCGTAAGTAATTGAATATTCATAGGAAAAACTTGTCATTTTAGAAACTAAATGTGACAATTATGCATGAAAGGGTTACATCTCAGAGGTTTTAGTGATGATTTTTATCTTCTTTTTCTGATTGCTGGATGTCAATATAGATTTTAGTAACATAATTTACAAGGAAAACTATTCATTTAACTCCATTTTCATTCCTTTTCCCAAAGCACATTACTTTTGATAATACCCAAATACCTCAAAGAAGAAACTGTTTGTTTTTTTTTTATTTGGTTACAGTTACAGAATTAATAAAAACAAATCGAAACAAACTGAACTAGACTTATCAATAAATGTAATTAATACCCCCGAAAGACTGCTTTATGAACTGAAGAAGTTCGTAGAAACAAAATACTTTGCCAAAAGAAAATAAATAAAAACGAGATATTGTTCTTGGCAATAACTGTAATTTGTCAAGATAAATTTATGGTTCTTGTACACTGCACTTCCTGTCATTGTGCTAGACCATTGTATGAAGTTGTATTAAATTCCAACCAGTAGTTTTCAAGATATGCTCCAGACAAAGAAAAGTAACAAAGGGCAATAACTCTGTAATTAGCCAAGATGGAGTTATGGTTCTTGTGCACTGCACCTCAACTCAAATTATGCTCTGGACAAGGAAAATGCAACAGACTGCCCAGGTCCCCCAGGTAAGGCAAAGTTTGACCCGTGGGTCCTGATTTGAACAATGTAATGGTAGAGGTCAACTAGACAATGTTACACGTGAGATATCTAAGCTCTGGGACTTGTGGGTTTTTTTAGAAGATTTCTATAACTTTGTAGAGTTCTGCATATATTTTAATATAGAATGAAATAATTTGGACAACTGGCTTAGAGCTTCATGCAAGGAACAGCACTGCCAAGTTCCATCAACATTGGCCCTGTGGTTTCAGAAAAGATGGCATTTGAAGGAACTGGTTGGCAGACGGGCATACGTCCTAACAGCAGTCTGCCTACGTGGTCAAGTGTTTAAGAGTCGCTCACTTGAAGTAACCTTTCATTGATTGAGAATCATAGGTTCAAGCCCAGGTGCTATGAACCATTGTCTCTTTTTATGTGAGAAAGTTGGCAGTTTAATTTCTTACAAAGAATAGAAGTCTAAGTACTGGTTCTTCCAAGGAAAGATGGTTATATGTAAACTGCCCGCCTGTAAGAATGACTAATATTCAGTCGGACCGGACATTTTTTGCCATTGGTGAGCTAACAAGCTACCATACATTCCGTTTATGCCATACTGCACATTCTCAATTTATCTAAACTCTAGGAATTTAATTATGTTTGCAAACCAGTAATTTTAACCCTCAATCCAATAACCTGAAAGGGAACTTAAGATAATGTCATCAATCTATTTAGCTGAAAATTGGCATCCTGTAGAGGTATTTCATCATTTCAAATCAATGCACTACTCACTTTTTTTGAAACTCTCAAAACAAAATAATCACCTACCGAAAAATCAATAACTTAGTGCAAAACTGTTCTTAGACCTTGTTTATGATAATACATTTACAACTTTCTAACACATTGCCCTCTAATTCAGGTTTCAAATAGTTTCTTCCAAGTTTTATTTCTAATAAATTTTCTATCGGACATGTAATTCAATTTCTTTAGAAATGAAAATCAAGCACATAAAGAGACTTTATTCAAACCTCTTTCACTATAAATCTAAATTAAATTTTCCTTAAACACTTACTTAAAGTTGCAGTAGATGAAAATAACATTAAACAAGAGTATCTGTGGAATTAACAGAATCATGTATGCTCCCAGAAGAAGGTGTATTTGCAAAGTGAAGGCAAAGTAAGATGATTATATTTTGCAACAATTAAGTTTCATTCCATTCCTGCATAAATAGCACGGAAAAGAATTGGATGGATGCACGATCGGACGGACAAACATAAAACTTTATACTTGCTTTTCTAGGAGCATAGTAAAGGGAGGTAATTCATAATCATGCCGGAAAACACTTATAATGTGCAAATTTTCTTTAAGTGGTGAAGGTTACCATATAGTTTTGTCAAACTCAAATTGCTGAGTGCTAAGAAATAGTCTGAATAAGAATAAATAAAGGGAGGTAATTCATAAACATGCTGGGACATCCTGATGATATGCACATTCTTCTGTTAGAAGTATAAAGCTTCCCATGAACTATCATATTCCATCATCAACTGCTTAGGAACAAAGCAGACAAAAACTGTCTTTACTAAACATGATTAACTGAAAACAACAAAGGGCCATAACCCTATGAAAAATAATTGTGCAGGGAAAGCACTGATAAGAAGCATACTGATAATAAGCCCATCTCCTGTTGATATAGACTTATAAAAGTCTGTTGAGATTGTGAGAGGTCTTAATTTTTTTCTCTTCAAGTCTTTTTTCTTTTTAGAAAGTATCTCTATGAAACATCTGTCTCAATCAAAGTTCATCTCAACAGAGAGTAAAGGGAAGGAGAAATTGGGAAGACGTTATAAAAATGCACAGGAGGTAATGACTCGAACGACTGATGCCAGTCTACTGTTGATAGTGAACCACCCCATGAATTTTCTTTCAATTCTAGTAACAGAATGCTAAGAAATAAAGGATGAGAATTTCTTTATCAATTATTTGCAGCAAAAACAACAAAGGGTTACAAGTCTGTGTATAGATTATCAAACAGGGATATGGGGACAACATGTATTATCTCCTCAAGTTTCATTGAATTTCAACCTGTAGTTAATGAGAAATAGCCTGGAAATGAATGTGGAACAGACACACAGACGGACAAAACAAGCACTATAAATGTGGCGCATAAAAATGCATTAGAGTCATGAAGTCTTTTACAAGATTCTGATATTGGCTACGGTACAGTTATCAAAGTGTTAATTCAATTTATGAGGTACCCTAAAGGCTGGTTGTGGAAGTTTAGTATCTGTTACTAAATATTTATGATGCAGATACAGGTGGATTGTGAAATTATCATATCTGTTACTTTGTTTATCATGCAGATATAATTTTCACATTAACCATAGGTATTCTTACTACATGAGAAGTGAATGCATGTTCGGCAAAAATTACCAATGGTTTCCTCAGGTCCTGGGCAAGAGCAGTTATTATAGAGACTTATAACATAATCGAAAGAGATTAACAGTCAAAGTTAGATTACGACCCTGCATTATGTGGTCACCTTGCTTAAACGGCCAAACTGACCTTTTCCCATAGCTGACCACTTTAAACAGGTTAGATGATAAATTATGTAAAATATAGATGAACTAAATACACCCATTTAACAACTTGAGGATTCCACTTAATACAGTCATAAGTTATATGAAATAAAGAAGGACGTACTGCTGCATGGCACCGAACCCCAAAACTGTTGACTCCTGTTTGCTAATATGATATAGGAAAAACGTTTACTTCGTTAATACCAGCCACAAAATGTTACATCTCGTGAGGTATCTAGGAAGACTTTCTAGTATGCAAACATAGTTCAGGGTATTTTATTTTCTAGTCAAGCACTCAACTTTGGCAAAGCGTTGTAGCAGACAAATAATAATAGGTAACTCAAGCCCTTCATACCCACAGAAATACCATAGGAATAACATATCTTTTTTCCCCAGAAACAACAACAATATTCTACAATGCATGAGGTTGCTGAGGTTATAATTGGCACAATAATAAACCTTGCTAGATTTATTAGGTTAATGGCACCTACCAAGTTAGCAGGTAATAGGTAATTAGTAGAATACCTGTGAAACAGTCAAAAATGTAATCTGATTTATTGTGTTGTGCTCTGTGGATTATGTCTTGTGTGGTAAAGAGTATTTATTGTCCTAATGCTGTTATCAGTATAAGAGCTTTAACATTGAGCTTAATAACCTCAGCCGCTAAGAGTTTTGTAACTGTTTCTGGACATTTTTTTAGATCAGAATGATGTTGACATTTTTGGTCCTTGGTGTGGTAAAATAATTAAGTGTTTCAAAGAGAATTACTCAAAGAGCATCATATCTATCACACAGTGTAAAGTCTGTACCAGGACACAGTTTCAAGTCTGTTACTCCAGGACAAGTCTGTACCAGGTCATAGTTTCAAGTCTGTATCAGGACACAGTTTCAAGTCTGTTACTCCAGGACAATTCTGTACCTGGTCATAGTTTCAAGTCTGTATCAGGACACAGTTTCAAGTCTGTTACTCCAGGACAAGTCTGTACCTGGTCATAGTTTCAAGTCTGTATCAGGACACAGTTTCAAGTCTGTTACTCAAGGACAAGTCTGTTACCTGGTCATAGTTTCAAGTCTGTATCAGGACACAGTTTCAAGTCTGTTACTCCAGGACAAGTCTGTACCTGGTCATAGTTTCAAGTCTGTAACAGGACACAGTTTCAAGTCTGTTACTCAAGGACACAGTTGTACCTGGTAACTAGGTTCAAGTCTGTATCAGCACAGTTTCAAGTCTGTTACTCCAGGACAAGTCTGTACCTGGTCATAGTTTCAAGTTTGTATCAGGACACAGTTTCAAGTCTGTTACTCAAGGACAAGTCAGTTACTACAGGACACAATTTCAAGTCTAGCTAGCTGTACCATAACACAGTTTCATGTTAAAAACTTTCAAAAGATTTTACCTTGAAAACAAACATAAATAGTCATTTTAGAATGCCTGCAACTCACAAAGAATTTATAACAGAAGTATGGCTGCATGCATATCTTTGTCAATTATATATCATATTGCCACTACAAAATTAATGTATTTATAAGATACACTTAAGATATCAATTCAACCCACTAAAATATGTCATTTTTAAAATGAAATATAATGTTATAATTATATTTTATAAAGCTTTCAATATTAGATCATTCATAATGTATAACAGTACAATGAATTACATGTAAACCTTGGAGTAATAAACTTACACAGACAAATATATGGACAATTCTCTTATTCTGCTTATGTCAACATGATTCTGTCTTTGCAACCACTGCAGATCATGGTCAGTCTAAACATCCATATTGTCTGATCATGATCTGCACTGACTGCAATTGAGTTAGTCAACTAAGTAAGTAAATATAAAAAATGAATTCTGAATGAAAGGTAAAGTGAATTTAGAATAATCTCAATAAACCGTCCAAGTTGAATTTTGGTTCACCATTACAGGAACCATCTTGGATTTGCCCAGGACTTCCGGTAGAATAGTAAATCGTGACTAAAATATTTGTAATTTTTATTTTTATTTTTCAAAAATCAGCAGTTTAATTGTCGTCATTGTACCAATATATGGAACGTTGTTTTATGATTTCGCATTTTTTTTTTTATTGGTTAGACTGTAGTAAATGTGGAGTTTCCACTTATTCAAATACAAATTAATGTATTTGGCTTTTCCCCCTTGATAGATAGCACCTATACTTATATTCATTATAATAATACACACCTGAGAATTTTAGGAACAGCATTGTTTTGCTAGTTTCTGATATGAGAACACAAATTGGTTAAGATGATTACATAATAAACAACAGTTGTGGATCATACGCCTACTACTTCCAGTGATGTCACTGATGCATTGTGGGTTGTCATCTAGTATGTCAATCAGAATTACACACAGACACCAGACAAAACATAACTCCTTTACTGAAGAGTACCTGAATCTAGTACATGCTTACCAATATGACATCTTTTAGTATTTCATGATCTGCATAATGAAGTCCAATTTTACAGCAATGAAACAAGAGCAAAACTTATATGCATAACACATCATCTCAATCTGCCATGTAATTTTAAAATCCTTCCATGCAATATTATTGACAGAGTCACCAAGCATACAGGTTTCCGTGACCTTGAAACTCAAAGTGTGTCCTTGACCTTTGAGGTAGGGTTCTGGGTCTTGCATGCAACACATCTTGATGTGCTGAACATTTGTGCCAAGTTATTATTCAATTATAATCATTACTACTTTTATTAATCTACAGTTTAAGAAATATTAAATACAGACTACCTGTCAACAAAGGTCAGCTTATCATTTTGCAGCACTGGTTTGGTTGACAGGTAGAATTTTATTGAGCCTGGCTGCGCTGCCTCAATGAATTTTCTCCTTTGAGAGCTTTGAGAGAAAGTTAACTGTATCAAAGAGTCACTAAATCCATCTCTATCACTTTTTTATATGCAAAAGCTGTTGATTTTTCTCAGAACTCTCTCTTATCACTAAGACATTCTCCATGATGACTTGATATAAAATGCATGCAGGTAATATTTACTTAATTCCGGTAGAGTATTAAGATAAGTGTGTAATTGTTACACTGAAGAAATATATCATTTTCATTTTTCTTGGCACTAGGTCCTCTCTGATAAAGTGTTGTTAACTGCATGAGTGGTAACAAATAATTGTTTAAGCAATCATTATACTCCCCTGAGGTTGCATTTTTTTTGGCACGGTAACATAGTTCTAAGACAAATACTGCAATGGGTAGCACTCTTATAAGTAGATTAACTTGTAGAGAAAGCTCATCTACGGAATGATGAAACTTGTGAAAAAAATCTTGTAATTGAGTTAAAGTCCCTGGATAACAATTACAAATACAGAGAATGTGGAAATGACCTCTATTTCTACCAAAAACATTTGTAACTTTGCTTTTTTAAATAGTTAAGTTCATGTTAGAAATGCAGAGCAGGATTTTTTTAAATTAAGGCTGTCTGGTACTACTGTTTTTCATGAAGAAATTACTTGAATTTGAAAGAAAGGCATATTTCAACATAATGTTTTAGGATGAATAGAACATGGTTCTATTATTTTTATTTATCCATTCAAAATGATCCTGGGGCTTTAATAAATGTTTAAGTCCTAGATATTTACCTATGAAAACTTCTAACACCATTGATAATCAAGAAAATTGTGTTAGAATTTGTCACTACTTATGAAACCTGACCCAGCAAAGATACGAAAATCCTCACAGGACAGACACAGGTTGATCATGATCTGCACTGTTCACAAAGGCAGAGTCACCTGCCGCCAGCCAGGTAACAGTTAGTATTACAATTAGTGAGGACTGGACTAAGGGCACTTGAGTGTAAGCTCAGAAAGAGTATACATAACCAGTGTCAAAATATGCTTGTCTATCGACAAAATTAATACAATGAACAATAGTCCTTGTGTTCTGAAACAGTGCTTTTACAGTCTCAGAGTTTAGAAATGACCTGGCAGTCTAAAACATATAAATGTATATATATATATAAATGACCTTATTATATACTTCTTCAAAATTGTTCTTCCGAAAATTGAGACAAGTTTCACAGGGGGGGGGGGGGGGGGGGGGGGGGGGGGGGGGGGGGGGGGGGGGGGGGGGGGGGGGGGGGGGGGGGGGGGGGGGGGGGGGGGGGGGGGGGGGGGGGGGGGGGGGGGGGGGGGGGGGGGGGGGGGGGGGGGGGGGGGGGGGGGGGGGGGGGGGGGGGGGGGGGGGGGGGGGGGGGGGGGGGGGGGGGGGGGGGGGGGGGGGGGGGGGGGGGGGGGGGGGGGGGGGGGGGGGGGGGGGGGGGGGGGGGGGGGGGGGGGGGGGGGGGGGGGGGGGGGGGGGGGGGGGGGGGGGGGGGGGGGGGGGGGGGGGGGGGGGGGGGGGGGGGGGGGGGGGGGGGGGGGGGGGGGGGGGGGGGGGGGGGGGGGGGGGGGGGGGGGGGGGGGGGGGGGGGGGGGGGGGGGGGGGGGGGGGGGGGGGGGGGGGGGGGGGGGGGGGGGGGGGGGGGGGGGGGGGGGGGGGGGGGGGGGGGGGGGGGGGGGGGGGGGGGGGGGGGGGGGGGGGGGGGGGGGGGGGGGGGGGGGGGGGGGGGGGGGGGGGGGGGGGGGGGGGGGGGGGGGGGGGGGGGGGGGGGGGGGGGGGGGGGGGGGGGGGGGGGGGGGGGGGGGGGGGGGGGGGGGGGGGGGGGGGGGGGGGGGGGGGGGGGGGGGGGGGGGGGGGGGGGGGGGGGGGGGGGGGGGGGGGGGGTACAACAAAAAACTGCTATTTTGCAATGCAAAATTGGTTTGGAGAACCTATTTGCCTGTCTCTCTAACATTTCTTAGCAAAGCTAATATGATTTGTTATGTTCTGATGATATTTACCCAGGCAATAATTCAAAGTACAATTGAACCCAAGCAAGAACCTAGATTATTCAGCAATTGTGTTTAGTTGCCAATAGTTCTGTATCGAAAACTGTCATTAATTCGCACTCACCCTGATGGTATAAAATGATTCTATCTGTAAAACCAGTGTAGATCATGATCAATCTGTAAATCAGTGCCGTGTAAATCTGAAGTAAGTTTTCTTCTTTAATCATTTAATGGCACTTTTAATTAAGATATTTAGAAGGTAGATCTAACAAAGAGTCGAGTAATTCTGACATTAAATGGCGCAAATTTTCAATTCATGTAAAAGTTTTAGAATGTAAATCTGCCACTGTGTTACAAAAATTGCAGTTACCCTATTATTAAACATTTTGGAAAGTTGACAACTCTTGCTGATAAGCCCTTTATCAAATCTAGGAGAACTGAAGATGAAGAATAAGTCAATGGAAAATAGCATGAAGACAATCTTCTCCTGTAAGCAGTTGAGACTCACAATTTGTTGATAATTAAAGCACCTGTTAGTTTTCAGGACATTCACCCTGTTGCCTAGTTTTGGCCACAACTGTCAACTCCCCCAAATATAAAACTGATCAAAAAATGCATCTTTAAACTATAAATTGTTAACTTCAGGGAGGTAATTACAATCATAATGAACCATGGTTGACTATGGTCTATACAACCATTAAATCACAGTGGGAGAGTTCACAGTTGACATTGGTTAACCATCTCCAACCAGTGACACAGGATATTGTTTGACTGATTATGTTTGACAATGGTCAAAACAGAATATACCACTATTCAACCATAGTCACTGTCAATGACCATGGTCGCAATAAACAACCATGGTTGACCATCGTGTGATTGAAAGTTCCATTGTTAAACAAAGGTAGACCATAGCTTAACCATAGGCTGACCATTGTTCAACCATGGTTCGACTATGGTGACAATGGTCAACCATGGTCATGATTTGCAGGGGCCCTAAATTTGACACACACACAGACATTTTTTCCCACTGTATCAATTATATAAGGAATCAACCTCTATAGAATAACACCTCTCTACAAAGAACACATTTTTTTTTGTTTTAAAGTAAAAAGAACACACACAACTCTATCTAAATTCTATCAGTAAATTCATTCTTCTATCTGAGAAAATTCAAGGTTATCATGAGGCTTTAAAGTAGGCGAAAAATGTCTGAGTAGGTCAAGAATCCATTATATCAACATATAATAGCAGGCTTTTAAATAAGGACAAAGGAGAAAGACATCTGATATATTTATATATTGCAATATCGCATGAAGTACAGCAGTTAAGTTCAATCACAGTGAACAGATTGTCTGATCTTATAGGCAGAAATAATATAATCTATGCCATTCTAAACAGACAAGAGGCGATCCTTCATATTTTTGACTTTTACAAAGTGATAATCAAAGAATATAAAGCCTCCATATAAGTTTTCCGGTTAAGCCATGCGTACTAGATCTCGAAGTCGGCAGACAGGAAATTAAGGCTGGGTTATTTTCATCGAGAAATTAGCCGTCTTCCAATCAATAAGCCAGAATAATCGGAGACAAAATTTGATTTGACATAAAGATCTTAACTGTACTGAACAGTTACGATGAAACACCAGTGTTCAATAATGATTGAGTAAGCACGGATAAGTAAACTAAATCAGCACTGCACGATTCTTAGAAGACGGCACATAAAACAAATCTTCTGGCATCAAATTGGGATATATAAAACAAATTCTCTAATCTAGAGCTATGCAAACACTTTGAAAATTGAAGTTGAAAAATGTGATTGATATACCACACCTAAAACCTCCCCCTGTAACAATTTATGCTTTAAGTTGAGCCAAACAGCCTTCAAAAAAACATCTTTGAAATTCCTTGTTCTGTACTAGCATCAAATTAGAATGCTAAGTTTATTGCCAGGTGGTGGTTAAAAAATCGGCAATATTGACCACAACTCTACAATTCTTGCCAAAATAGCCAACTGTTTTGAAGACGTCTGTGTATAAATGATAAAAAAGTCATGAGCTTGTCGAATCCTGCTCAATGCCAAGAGATAAAAGTGTGAAAGCATGCCATTCCATATAACACTATTGCTAAATGTTAATTTCCCCAAACATCATCAATATAGAACATTGCAATCATTGCTGCCAAAGTCATGCAAGTGTTTTCAGTGCACACCGAGTGCATGACAAAGCACCTGAAATATTACCCAATACCAGGTTTGATCACAGGTGGAAGGAACATACCTTTGACTTTTTTTTCTTAAGCTAATGCTTTTTTCTATGCATTTTAAAATTGATATCAGAATAAATAAAAAAAAAAAATTGAAAAAAAAAATTTTTTTTCTTCATAGCTCTTTACTATATACAAGGTTCCCAACACACTCTGTATGAAAACAAGCATGTCGCTCTGAAAAACTCTTCTTTCTTTCAAATTTGAGTTACGTTAAACAAATTTGAACGAATTCTAGAGAGAAATGATAGAGCTTTAAGAAAGAGTTTACTTCAATGGAAAATTCCAAGCCGTTTTCATTCTACAAGGAAAATACCAACGCTGATATAGCGATTTTCGCTAAAACCAGAAAAATGTCACACATATTCCGACAGTGATTTTCGCTAAATTCTCCACTAATATTGCGGTACTGCAACGACAACCATTAAAACAAGAAATATATATTATTAGACTACAAATCATGGCGAGGTACCTTTACATCAATGTGTTCGATACTACAGCGGATTTTTCAGTTTTTGTAATTGTCAAAATGTATTAGCGGCCATGAAGGTCCGAGAGGTTGCGCAGTGATTTGTAACAGCTATTCAAGGACATTATCAAAACATATCCAAAGGCAGTTGAAAGTGAAAGTAAAAGCATTTAGTCAACAAAAAATGAAAAATCCGCCATAGCATCGAACCCATTTTGAGTAAAAGTACGATCTCACGACATGATTTGAAGTCTAAACATATATATTGCATGTTTTGATAGTTTCCTGTCGCATTACCGCAATAGTATTGGAGAATTTAGTGAAAATCACCGTCTGAAAATGTGTGACATTTTTCTGGTTTGAGCGAAATCGCTCTACAGCTTTGGCATTTTCGCTTGTAGAACAAAACGGCTTGGAATTTTCCATTGAAGTAAACTTTTTCCTGACGAGCTCTATCATTTCTCTCTAGAATTCGCTAAATTTGTTTAACGTAACTCAAATTTGAAAGAAATCGAAGAGTTTTTCAGAGCGACATGCTTGTTTTCATACAGAGTGTGTTGGGAACCTTGTATATAGAAAGAGCTATGAAGAAAAAAATATTTTTTTAATTTTTTTTTTTATTTATTCTGATATCAATTTTAAAATGCATAGAAAAAAGCATTAGCTTAAGAAAAAAAAGTCAAAGGTATGTTCCTTCCACCTGTGGGTTTGATGACAGAGGCGTATTCTCTGTACTGTACACTGGGTAATTTTCGCTCGACTAAAGTGTTGCAATAAAATAACAGATAAACTTATTTGCAAAATTAAATCATAGATGTGAAATGAGTCTTTTTCAAAACTTTTGAATTACTGAAGTTGGGAATTCATTAAAGGTAGTGAAATCTAAATCACTGTGAATATTTACAGTTTACAGTAACAAGGTAAATTAAGGTAAATTAAGATGTCTTGTTTTACCTCTTAAAGAAAAGCAGCATTAATTTCTTCCATATTTTGGAGCATGCAGAAAATTTAATTAATTCCATCAATCACATTTTGTTTTTGTTGACATGGAATGAAAAAAATTAAGTAGAATAAAGTGCACTTAAGAGCAAAATATCTTTATACAGGCCAAAGAATCAATCACTACAGATTGGGTTATTTTCACCTCACAAATTTTTTACAGATAGACTTATTTGCAGATTTAAATACATGTTTATATTATACATGTTTATTTATAAAAGTTTGTTTATTTGTAAAATATATATGTGTAGCATTTATTAGCATAATTCCTTGTGCCATTTTACTCCCGCTGTTATTTATAGTGCATGCATGTTGTGTATAGTCTATTGCAGACGACAAACTGTATAATATTATATTCAAGTCTTATGTAAATAAAATTCTGTTCTGTTCTGTTTTGTTTACATTTCATGAAAAGATAATTTTCTAATTATAAAATCTATGTGAAAGTAATCTTTTGCTTGCAAAATTCTTGAATTAGCAAAATCACAAAATTTGCTAAAAATAGCAAAAATTTAATCTCTAAATACTACACGATTTACGTACAGTATTCTGCCGGTATCTGCAGGACTGGATCCTAAAATTTTATTTGTATCATTATATTACACAAGATTACTGTCTGGCAGATACTGAAACGTTTCGATCACATGACAGACACTCTTCTTGACGTACCCAAGTGGTACGAACTCAATTTTGTATGCAACAGAATTATTATTAGACTGTCAGTAATATCTCCGATTAATATCTTGATTTATTTAATGGATTTCTGGTGATTACTTTAAAATTAAAGATAGAAGATGTAATTTTTTTAAGTATAGATTAAACAAAAACCAGAAAATATTAATCTGATCTGGCGACAAGGAAAATTATAGTCTGAAAGCCACTTATTTAACTGACTACCATGTAGCGTGTAAAGTTATGATTTGAAGACAATATAAATAAATAAAGCAAAAACTTTTGTATACTGTTGATGAAAAATTGAAAAGTTTACCATTTAATCTAAGTGCAACACTGGCGCCAGAGTACTAAACTGCCCTGTAATTTTAACAAAATACCCCAATTTTACCAAAATAATACCATTTCATGAAAAAAAAAAACACAAAACATTGTCAAAAGTCTTTTCAGCCCCGTCTATACACTGTTCTATATTATTCACAATATAGAACAGTGTATACGGGGTTTGACTGAAAATGACTTGAATGTTTTGTGTTTTTTTTTTCATGAAATGGTATTATTTTGGAAAATTGGGGTATTAAAATTACAGGGCAGTTTAGTACTCTGGCGCCAGTGAAGTGCAACAGCTTCTTTCAACTTCTTCACACACAAACAGTATCCTTCATTACCCCGGGGCTCTACAGCCAAAGATCTCTAGTATATTTTTCAGAAAGCCTCTAACAAATATGGAAATAATACATGCTTCTTTAACCAGTCTTGTCATTTGAATAGGAAAATTACATCGTATATTTCAGTGCATATAATGTAAGAACATTTACACAAAAAGTCGTGTCCTAAAGAAATGTCATCATCTAAATGGTCTATAAATACTTTTTTGTAAACTCTTGGCGATTACTTTTTTTGCAATTACCCCAACAGAATGAAATAAAGCAATCATGAAACATCGTACTCCGAAAATAGCTCAAAATAACCGGAGCCATGTTCAGAGTCATTTATCTCTACTGCGGCAGTACAGATGATTCCTTTCCCCGTCTTCATTGTCTGTGTTTGTAAATTCAACCAATTTTAGATTTCTGTGACATCCCGGTTCAGGTTCCCTGTAGAGTGAATCAATACTCCCTGACATTTCAAGATGGAGAAAAAGTAGTCTCCGAGTCAGCAGATATTTTCAGACTTTGTTACTATGGCCGTTAATTAGATTAAAGTAAAATTCTACGAGATCGAGAACGTCTCTCTTTCTTTGCCTGGACATTACAGCTTTATTCAACTTAAAACTAAACTTCTGATTTTGAAAGTTTGGTATCTTTCCGACTCTTAATGTTATAAGCTGGAAAATGTCTCGTAAAAAATGTCTGGAATTTCAGAATGACTACACAATGAAATAGTAAGATGCTGCGATTTCTACATGACCATCTCGGGATGCCAATCTTCTCAGGAGTAAATTTTATATACTATATCCACCACACCTTTGATGTTAAACAGATTATTTATTTTTTCCATATAAGACCTGTGGGTAAGAATTATGCGCTCAACTATACTCTATGCTTGTCAATATAATAAAAACTTTTGGCAGTAAACTGGGCAAAACAAAAACCTGTGTATTTTCAAAATGTAAACAAGGGCTGTGAAGTAGCAAGATACTAAGTTGAAAGGTATCTAACTGTAAATTGTTAGTGATACCCCTGAACACTACAGCAAAGGGGAGCGGTAGTGTAGAGGTTAAGGTGTCTGCCGCTCATCCCGGAGGTTGCGGGTTCGAGCCCCACTGGGGTCACAACTGTACCTCCTCATACAACACCAGTACTGGTTTTTCCAGGAAGTAGACTCGAGAGTGACTCGATAAGCTACAAGCTTTCTTTACAATCGAGCTAAAATAACTTAGTATAAACTAAACTACAGCAAAATTTAAAATTAATATTTTAAGTAGTACATGACAGTGCCTATATAGCTTGCACAAAAGACTTCAACTTGGAACTTCTATGGTAGGTACTAAAAAAAAATAAAACTAGAGCTATCACTAAATGTGATTAATACCCCCAAAAGGATTGCTTTATAAACTGAAGAAGTTCGTAGTAACATAATACCTTGCAAACAAACTAAAAAGAGATATTGTTCTTAGCAGTTCCTCTCATTGTGCTTGACCATTGTATGAAGTTGTATTGAATTCCAACTTGTAGTTTTTGAAAAATGCTCCAAACAGGGAAAAGTAACAAGGGGAATAACACAGTAATTAGTCAAGATGGAGTTATGGTTCCTGTGCACTGCACTCCCTCTCACTGTGCTTAACTATTGTATGAAGTTGTATTGAATTCCAACCAGAAGTTTTCAAGTTATGCTTCGGACAAGGAAAAGTAACAAAGGGCAATAACTCAGTAAATACTCAAGATAGAGTTATAGTTATTGTACACTGCACTTCCTCTGAGTGTGCTTGATCATTGTATGAAGTTGTATTGAATTCCAACCAGTAGTTTTCAAGTTATGCTCCGGACAAGGAAAAGTAACAAAGGGCAATAACTCTGTAATTAGTCAAGATGGAGTTATAGTTCTTGTGCACTGCACTTCCTCTCAATGTGCTTGACCATTGTATGAAGTTGTATTGAATTCCAACTTGTAGTTTTCAAGTTATGCTCAGGACAAGTAAAAGTAACAAAGGGCAATAACTCAGTAAATACTCAAGATAGAGTTATAGTTCTTGTACACTGCACTTCCTCTGAGTGTGCTTGATCATTGTATGAAGTTGTATTGAATTCCAACTAGTAGTTTTCAAGTTATGCTCAGGACAAGGAAAAGTAACAAAGGGCAATAACTCTGTAATTAGTCAAGATGGAGTTATGGTTCTTGTGCACTGCACTTCCTCTCAATGTGCTTGACCATTGTATGAAGTTGTATTGAATTCCAACTAGTAGTTTTCAAGTTATGCTCGGACAAGGAAAAGTAACAAAGGGCAATAACTCTGTAATTAGTGAAGATGGAGTTATAGTTCTTGTGCACTGCACTTCCTCTCAATGTGCTTGACCATTGTATGAAGTTGTATTGAATTCCAAGCAGTAGTTTTCAAGTTATGCTCCGGACAAGGAAAATGCAACAGACCGCCCGACCGACCGACCGACCGACCGACCGACCGACCGACCGACCAACCGACCAACCGACCGACCAACCACCGGGTGACTCCTATATACCCCCCTAAACTTCGTTTTGGGGGTATAATAATTGACACAGTTATCTGTAACTCGCTCTTAGAAATGGATTTCATTATAGTACACTTAAGTATTCAAACTTTCAAAGCAAAATCTCAAATGGTTTAGTCAATAAGTGGACTGGTACGAAAAACTTAACTGGGATTCTAATAAAAAGAAATTCTTGACTGAGTTACCTTCTCTTGCCTACATGTAAGGGTCATGAATAAGTAAGTATTCCATCTTTCAAAGTAATATTTCAAATGGTTAAGTCAAAAAGTGGACTGGTACGAAAGAAATAACCGAGATTCTTAGAGTTGATAAAGGGCCTTAATTTAAACAAAAATTCCTTGACAGGGTTACATTCTCTTGGCTACAGATTTTGGTATGCTTCAGTTACTATTAAAAGTACATCTAAGATAATGTAACTGTAAGTGACATAATAGATTTTTATGTGCAAGAATTTACACAAAAATGTTAATTATGCAATTACCAGAAAAAAATTTAGTCTTCGGAAATATCAAAATTTAATGCTTTACACTGTGATGTCAACTCTCCTTTTGCAGCACTGCATAATAGTTCTACATTGATTGTGATCAAGTCAATATTTCGATCATTTTAATATCGTTGATGATTGGGTAGCTTCATTTAAAGGCCGAAATTCAATGTCTGCAATAGGTGAAGAAAGAAAAACTTTGATCTTACAATTATTGTGGTATTTGAAGGCCTAAAAATTGTCTGTTTCCTGTAACTCTACAGACCCTCTATTTTTACCCCCGACCCAAATTTTTTTATGGCCTTGAATAAAATAAGAATGAAGAAAAATTCTATTTCCATATATTTGGTGTTGTATGTGTCCTAAATTTATTTTTTATTGATTTATTCCATAAGTATAACATCAAAGACCTAGTACTAGCTGAATTATACTGTCATAGGTACCAATCAAATCATATGTTCATATAAAAAATAATAATAATAATAAAAAAAAATTGCCAACCTACTGACCCATCTTTTTTTCAGCATATTAAAGGGAAACAGACATATTTTTTACGTTTTTTGGGGGGTTTAATTAAGTAAAATATTTAGTTCCTTCACCATTGAATACTGAGATTTATAAAATTACTCTTCAATGCCTACAGCTTCTCGGCAGACTTGCATTGTACGTTTGAGACAACTTCTTTCACAATTTTAATATTCAACGATGGCTTGTATTATAACTTCTTTGTAAGAAAGCCCCAACCTGTCTGCCATATTAATTGTCTCGTTTTCAGTCATCAATCTCCCACAAGACTAGACCAATTTTGAAATGACCTTAATCGAAGGAAGTCCTTATTCAGGAGAGCGAAGTGTGGTGGCATGTCATCAGTCAAAACACAGAATCTTTATAGACCTAACCTTTGTATGACGAAAACAACTTACAGACCAGACCAATTTGATCAGATGTAGCCCATAATGACACTTGTTAAAATGTACTCCTTTATATTTCAATTGTTTGCGAACCAAAGAACAGGGTTACTGTAAGTCTCTGCTCAACTGGTTTAGAACTTTGCGCTCTATTAATGATATATGTTATATAAATACAGTGAGAAAGACTGCATATAAATCTGACCATTCCAGAAGCAGACGGAAAATTATTCTTTATCCTCTACAAGTGAAACTAAACACACTGCCAATAGACCGGTCCATTTTTCAATGGGGACATTTTACAGGCATTATAATACAAAATAATATAAGGTCACAATCATCTTCAAGATTCAAAGACATAATATACTGAACTGAACCTGTTTTAGTTTGAAATATTGCTTGTTGTCATGCAAGCATCGACAAAAATGACTAAAGCGTATTATTTATTGCATCCTGTCATATTAAGTGTTCAAGAGTGTTTTGCACTCCAGTATTGAGCTGCTGTCTGTCTGCTTATGGGGGGAAAAAATCAGTCTTGCACAACCATGCTTCCTGTAAGTAAGACTAAGATCTCACAACAAAACATTATTTCATACAATCTGTGGTGTTTTAACTTTTTCACTTTTTCTGCATTTCTCTATATTTGTATTTCTTGAATAGGCAAATTTTAAAGACTCCAGCACAGACTTTGCTTTTCTTCACCCAAACTACCAACTTATAACTACCTGTATTTTTTCACTATCCCCAACCCTCAATCACCTATTGAAAAGTCAAATACATCATAGAAAGTTATAAGTTCTTGCAAGGCTAACCTAGCTACTTGTCAAGCTAACAATAAGGAATCAAAAAAGAAGAACACAGCATAATCAGTCTTCTATTATCTTGACAAAAATGCCACTGGTGCCATGTTATCAAGGGAAAAAGCCACTGGTGCCATGTTATCAAGGGAAAAAGCCACTGGTGCCATGTTATCAAGAGAAAAAGTAACTGGCGCCATGTTATCAAGAGAAAAAGTCGCTGGTGCCATGTTATCAAGAAAAAGGTGGGCCAGTTCAAGAGAAAAGCCCGGTGCCATGTTTCAAGAAAAAGTCGCTGGTGCCATGTTATCAAGAGAAAAAGCCGCTGGTGCCATGTTATCAAGAGAAAATGCCGCTGGTGCCATGTTATCAAGAGAAAATGCCGCTGGTGCCATGTTATCAAGAGAAAATGCCCATGGTGCCATGTTATCAAGAGAAAAGCCCTGGTGCCATGTTATCAAGAGAAAAGGTGGTTCCTTTATGTATCAAGAAAAATGTCGCTGGTGCCATGTTATCAAGAGAAAAAAGCTGCTGGTGCCATGTTATCAAGAGAAAATGCCCTGGTGCCATGTCATCAAGAGAAAATGCCCATGGTGCCATGTCATCAAGAGAAAATGCCGCTGGTGCCATGTTATCAAGAGAAAATGGCGCTGGTGCCATGTTATCAAGAGAAAATGCCGCTGGTGCCATGTTATCAAGAGAAAAAGCCCTGGTGCCTGTATCAAGAAAAATGCCCTGGCTAGTGCTGGTGCCATGTTATCAAAGAAAAAGCCGCTGGTGCCATGTTATCAAGAGAAAATGCCCATGGTGCCATGTTATCAAGAGAAAATGCCCATGGTGCCATGTTATCAAGAGAAAATGCTGCTGGTGCCATGTTATCAAGAGAAAATACCCATGGTGCCATGTTATCAAGATAAAATGTCGCTGGTGCCATGTTATCAAGAGAAAAGGCTGCTGGTTCCATGTTATCAAGAGAAAAATGCCCCTGGTGCCATGTTATCAAGATAAAATGCTGCTGGTGCAATGTTTTCAAGAGAAAATGCTGCTGGTGCCATGTTATCATGAGAAAATGGCCCTGGTGCCATGTTCGAAAAATGCCGCTGGTGCCATGTTATCAAGAGAAAATGCCCATGGTGCCATGTTATCAAGAGAAAATGCCGCTGGTGCCATGTTATCAAGAGAAAATGCCCATGGTGCCATGTTATCAAGAGAAAATGCCCATGGTGCCATGTTATCAAGATAAAATGCTGCTGGTGCCATGTTATCAAGATAAAATGCTGCTGGTGCCATGTTATCAAGAGAAAAATGCCCATGGTACCATGTTATCAAGAGAAAATGTTGCTGGTGCCATGTTATCAAGATAAAAATGCTGCTGGTGCCATGTTATCATGAGAAAATGCCCATGGTGCCATGTATCAAATAAGCTGGTGCCAAATTTAGACAAAAATGCGCTGGTGCGCATGCATTTATGACAAAACCCTGGTGCCTGTTATCAAGATAAAATGCTGCTGGTGCAATGTTATCAAGAGAAAATGCTGCTGGTGCCATGTTATCTTGAGAAAATGGCGCTGGTGCCATGTCATCTTGAGAAAATGCCACATGTGCCATTTTATCAAGAATAAATGCCACTGGTGCCATTTTATCAAGAGAAAATGCCGTTGATGCCATTTTATCAAGGGAAAATGCCGCTGGTGCCATGTTATCAAGAGAAAATGCAGCTGGTGCCATGTTATCAAGGGAAAATGCGGCTGGTGCCATGTTATCAAGAGAAAATGCCCATGGTGCAGTGTTATCAAGAGAAAATGAAGCTTGCACCATGTTTTCAAGACAAAAATGCTGCTGGTGCCATGTTATGAAGAGAATATGCCCCTGGTGCCATGAGGAAATGCTGCTCTAGCCATGTTTTTAAGAGAAAATGCTGGTGGTGCCATGTTATCAAGAGTAAATGCCGCTGGTGCCATGATATTGAGACAAAAATGCTGCTGGCTCCATGTATTTGAGACAAAAATGCTGCTGGTGCCAATTAGACAGACAAAAATGCTGTTAGTGCCATGTTATCAAGACAAAAAGCATCGTATTGAGACAAAAATGCTGCGAATGCCATGTTATGGAGACAAAAAAATCTGCTAGTGCCATGTAATTTAGACAAAAATGCTGCTGGTGCCATGTTATCGTGACAAAAATGCTGCTGGTGCCATTTATCGAGACAAAAATGCTGCAAATGCCATGTTATGGAGACAAAAAATGCTGCTGGTGCTATGTTATCGTGACAAAAATGCTGCTGGTGCCATTTATCAAGACAAAAATGCTGGATAAAAAAAAAATGCTGCTGTGCCTTTTTATTGAGAAAAAAATAATGCTGGTGCCTTTAATTGAGTCAGGAACGCTGCTGGTGCCATGTCATTGAGACAAAAATGCCGCTGATGCCTTATTATTGAGACAGACAAACTGCTTGTGCCATGTTATCGGGACCAAAATTTTGCTGGTGCCATCGTATTGAGACAAAAATGCTGCTGGTGCCTTATTATTGGGACAGACATGCTGATGGTGCCATGTTATCTGGACCAAAATGCTGCTGGTGTCATCGTATTGAGACAAAAATGCTACTCAACAGGTGCCTTGTTGTTGCTGGTGCCAGGTTATTGAGACAAAAATGCTGCTGGTGCCATGCTTTCGAGACAAAAAAGCTGCTGGTACTATGTTCTGAAGATAAAATACTGCTGGTGCCTAAAGTTATTGAGACAAAAATGCTGCTTGTGCCTTGTTATCAGGGCAAATATGATAAAATCATATATAAGACAAGTGACACCTAAGAAAGAACTACAGACGTATACAAACAACAGTATTAATTCTCCACAAACAAAAAACTTGCTATTTTATATTGCAGTTTCTGCAGGCACACAGCTGGTAACAATCATTGGAAGTGGGAAAGACATCAGAAGTGATTACAAAAGACAAGAGCTTGTACAACACTGCATCATCCAACAAGAAGAGGCAAAAACTGGCCACACTCCATCACTTTACAACGAATAATATATCTGTTGATGACTTGTTTCAAAATCCAGGGAACACATTTCGTACTTTTTGTTAAGACTTAATGCAGATTTGAGTATCGAGAAGACGTTCTCATTGACTCGGAGGATATACTTTGTAACTGCAAAAACAATTAGCCTCCTTTACACTACATTGCATTATAAAACAAACAGGTTATGTTTCTTTGAGCAAACAACTCTATTCCTTTTGCTGCACGTGATTCTATTGCTGTGACCATTTCAGTCTGATCAAGATCTCCATTGCTGACTGTTTAACAGAAATACTTCAACGGAGCACTCCACACTATAACTTCACATAAAAACAAAAAATCATCTCTACAAGGGCTTTTACTTCCGCAAAATGGCTATTTGTTAACAAATTATACATCCTTTAAAACAACTACCAGTATGTATTCCCAATGGCCTTTGCTCTAAAGAAGTAATGGTCTGTATCCAGAAGAAATTGTACAATGCGAGGTGGGCAAGACTTTTAGTGCAGTTGTAGAAATTCTGTCCAAGTCTCTAGCACATTCATCTTAATACAGAACCACAGGGTCATGTGACTGTCTCAATCCTTAGGTCATCTGTTTTTCACTACAACAAAAAAATGAGCATTCGACATATGACATAACATTACTGGCTGTTTTTCATCACACAGACCATCTTTATTTCACCCTGACAGAGGCAGTCATGTAGCAACAATTTGCAGTACAGCAGATCCTGTATTATTGGTCACTTCAATTAACCAATCACCTGCCAGAAACAGCATTTACAGATACACCCCAATACAACCCCACCCCAGCCATTTAAATGGCCATTTAAATAACCAAACACAGCTCTATTAAGAAGCCATGTAATTTAAGTGGCCAAATGATTGACTGGCTGATTAACACAGGTTTGTCTGTATACAACTGTTACATTTCCCTTGGAGCCAACTCATTCAAATACCACATTTTTTTGGTCTTAAAGTGGAGACACAGAATCAAAACTAAATGATTTGCAATATTCAGCAACTGAGCACTTAAGAGATGATTATTTAAATGTATCCTGAAGGCCTGAACATATTAACTGAAAGATTTACTTGTTTATAAACTTAAAGAAAAAGCCTCTCAGTTAATAACGAAGTAATTGTTTCACTCAATTGCACAAACACACTCTTGTCAAGAATGTTCACAAAATAACAATTAAAACAATAAAGAATTGTTTTATCAGTAGTAAACTTAATTGTATAAGTAGTTACCCTATACAATTAAACAATTATATCACTTCAACTTTATTGTGTGCCTGGAAGCTATCGGCTAAATCACTGATGCTCAAACCCACTTCCTAGAAAATAAAATCTAGGCAGATAAAGTCATGTTGAATTGGAACCTTGAATAGGACTTGAATAGACTGGTCAATAAATGACCATATCCAAAACACTTAGTCACAATTGCAATGTTCATAAAAAGGTCATGTGAAAGCATGATAATAAATGTTACGTTTTTTAAATTTTGTTGATGCTATTTCTTTTGTTTTTCAGTAAAGTTTTTCAAAACCTTCTCTTTTCTGATACATCTACAATATTTAAACATTCAAAATTATCAATTAAGATTACTTCCCTTTGAAGCACATACCCCATTTGTATACTATTTAAAAATGGATTTTTACCTCCCACTAACTATGAAACTGGGCTACTGATACTGAAATTATCTACAGATTCAATTAAAATAACTATGATTTTCATAGATAAGAATAGCTCATGGATATGTATGTAATTCCAGATGAAAGCTCTACAAAATTGATACTAAAGGTTTCAATGAACAATAATCTTAATGTTATCATCTACAGTTCATTTTGCCTAGGTATTTAAAATTCCTGTCATTTCTAACCTGGTGCAACTTTATGAAGCATTTATAATTATGCAAAGATTTAATTGAAATGTTCTTCAAAATGCAAAGGGGTAATGTAGTGACTTGATATGATATGAGTAGATAGCCAGTCATGGCTTTTAAAACCGTTAAAGACATATCTCTGTCAAGTTTATATCCAGACAGGGTATTTATGCTGAATTTTTAAAGAATGTTTGTATCAGTGACTAATGAGGAATTATTTGGATTCTTGGAATGAAAAACACTTTAAAAAATTATTCATTACAGAACTTTAAATATAAAAGTTCCTGGCAGTTTTTCTAATCAAATCTTGCTCACATGCAGACTGTGAGGTAGCATGATAAGACAGCAAGGATGTGCAGGCTGATCATGATCTGCACTGATCATAATGACAGAATCACTTTGCTGTTTGTTCAGCACTAAAAAGATGAGACATAGGGGGAGTGCTTTAAATAGGGAGGAGAGATGTTATCTTCATATAAGATAATAGGGAGGAGAGATATAATCTTGATATAAAATAATCATTTTGTACATAAAAAGCATTATTCTGACCTAGCAAATTGGCAAACAAAATCATAACAGGGCAAATAAAATCATAAAAGATTGAATGCTATGCAAGGATCCTCGCTTATATTGTGACAGGTGAATTTCAGCAAGATGGTTCAAATCTATAAACATATTTTATATAACAAAATGCATGCCATTCCTCTCAGCTGGGAACCAGATGAATAGATTTTCTGTAAGATAAGTGTATCTAAAATATCAAATGATGTAGATGAACATTCAGATATATTTTCTGCAAAACTGAGAAAATTTGTTATATATTTATATTTCAGATAATATCTATCAATAACTGACAATTATTTCAAACATGCTTTCTTTTCAATAATTTTCACCATTCCTCCTAAAATAAAGACACATAATAGGGTTACAAATTAGCAGGCAACCCTGGAAATAAACCAATGCTCCGTATTTTATTCTTATTATCCCCTGGCAATGACAGGAAAGGAGGAAACCCAGATTAATAATTGATGAAAACTATTGCTTTTTTTTTCTGTGTCAAAGTTTCATGAAATTGTCAGGAGCGGATTTGTTGTCGACACCTTGAAAACAGTTTATCCCATTAACTGGTCAGGGCACGAGTGCTGTTGCCACTGTGTTAGCAACAAATCAATACAGGTAGAAAACACTGGATACTTCACAGGCAACTGTATATAGTACTATAGTCACAGTGTGGGAGAGTAGGAGAGAAAAAAATATATATAGTGGTATACTGAAAGTGAAAGGACTAGCGGATCACGACCTCGGAGGTGGACATATTTTGTTATACATGGTATGTACTTACTGTATGAGACTTTGCATATATACTGTACTAAATTATTGAATGAAAGTGACCCTTCGCTCAGCTAAATTTCTAAAAATAGATTAGACAGCGTACAGCATAAAATCAGGACCACACTGTACAGAATGTGCACAGTGATCATGATCTACACAAATTGCAACAACAGAATAATTTGCTGTCAGCATTGTCAACATTAACTGTGAAAGAAGTTGAAGGTGGTTAATTTAATTCTGGGGTAGTTTGCAGTGAGATGGCTATAAAAGTCTCCTTTATTTTACATTAATGTATAATGTCACTTCAAGGTTTTCTGCAACTTCTTTTCACATGTATTCTATAACAAGGGCAGTATTGTTAAAACAGGAATCAATTACCAAGAATACAAGAAGAAAATAACTTATTATGAGTAACACATAAATGTATAGTTCTGTTTGTTGACAGAAATGTCACTTACATACCAGGTGTGAAATGGCACAGGATCTGACGCCTATTGTACGATGCAGAACTTACCTGACAACGCAGCCATACTTCTTGTATTAGTCAGGTTTTTTGTAAAGTGAAGCACTGAGAGCTGTTTGTACAACCTGCCTGCCAAAAACTGGCACATTTACTGCGTGTTATTTTTTCAAGCAGGTGTCAGACCCTTGGTCATCTGTGTGAGGGTTTGTACAACCTAAATGCTCCCTGTGGATAACTGTCTGTAAAAACTGCAGCAACATTTAAACTTGCAGTCTTTGATATATTTTTTTTCAAGCAGGTTGCTCAGACCCTTAATTTGTTGCTTTTCATCTATCATGTTCGTGATGAAATAAAAAACATTTTGAAGATTGCCGTAATCAATGCCGTAATCTATGCCGCTTGCTCTGGGCATGGTGCAATCAACTAAGACTAAATACACCTATACCCAAACAAGACTTAGATACGCAGCCTAAGGGATATAAGAACATGAGCAAATAGTTAAATTACTCAAGCTAGACAGTAGTTTTGGAATAATACTCAATTGAGACAACTCAAGGACAGTAACTCTGTCTTAAGATTAGATTGTAGATTAGATTAACTTATTGAATCTGGACAACTATTTATTTCAGCCCGGATGATCTGCCCTTTGAGCATACAACTTAAACCCTGACTAACAGTCATCAACAAAAAGAAACAATTTGTTCAGTTTCTGCATGCAGATCTGCTGCCAATAGTATCTTCAAAATTTGTATTATAAAAAAACTTTGTCTTTTAGCACTGTCAAATAATTTGAACTGCAATTTTACATCATAAACTTAAAATATGAAAAATACAGTGAAATCTGATTCCAAGCAAAAACATTGCAGTTTATTATATTTTCCAAGAATCAAAGGACAATAACTATGCAAGTTAACAAAAACAATGGAAAATTATCCAACTTTCTTTTGACAGTATTCAGAGTTGGTGAAAATTACAACCAAATTTCATCACTAAGAGAAAATTGAATAAGTCAGGCAAAAAAAGTTGGAAGAGACATGAACTGTTCAGAGAAATTGTTTGTTAGAATAGCCACATCAGTTATTTCTAAGAAAGCATGCAACCAAAGATGCCAGAACTTTCCTTTCATCAGTTGCACAATATGTGCGAAACCATGTACTTAACGACTTCTTCAAAGCGGGCTTTAATTGTGTTTCCCTTGTATTCAGATCTTTCAAGTCAGACACAGTACTTAATTAGTTGAGCATCGGAGCAATTCTGCCCTAACATCAGGGTCATTAAAGCAACAGTAAAAAAGAAGATCTGACACTAATGGTACTATTCAAGTAAATGTACTGTGACATGTATATTGCAATAGTAGAGATCTTCTTTATATACCGGCTGTGGAAAAACTAAATATAATAGCAAAATAATGTTAACTGGCACAAAAAGTTCTTGTTCATAAAGAAAATAAAAAACAACTGAATAAAAAGATGTATTAATATGACTTTCCCAAAATGTCGAAAGACAGATCAAGACTTCACAAAAACAAGACTGTAGCCAAATATCAAAAGATATAGCATGACACTACCCAAAAATAAAAAGATATAACATGATTTTACATAAATATCAAAAGATATAACATAACCCTACCCAAATATCAAAAGATATAACATAACTTTATCCAAATATCAAAAGATATAACATGACTCTATCCAAATATCAAAGATATGACATGACTCTACCAAAATATCAAAATATATAACATGACTTTACATAAATATCAAAATATATAACATGACTCTACCAAATATTAAAAGATATAACACTACTCTACCCAAATATCAAAAGATACACCATGACTCTACCAAATGTCAAAAGATATAACATTCATCTACCCAAATAACAAAAGGTAAAACATTCTTCTACCCAAATATCAAAAGATATAACATTCTTCTACCCAAATATCAAAAGATATAACATTCCTCTACCCAATTATCAAAAGATATAACATTCTTCTACCCAAATATCAAAATATACACCATGACTCAATGAGCAATGTGGAAACAGAATCCATAATTATGGTGCACAAAAAAATGTAATTACCACAATATGTTTGTACCATATTGTGCTTCATCATAACATTGCCAGAGTCGGTCTAGCTTAAGTCTATTAATTCATTTCTTTTGCTGTTTATACAGATATTTGAAACATATCAATAAAATTTAACTGATACAGTTGATGAGACACTAATAATGTTGACCATGTAAAACACTTTACAAAAATATTTTGAATAAAAACATTCCCACAATTATTTTTTTTAAATAATTCTTTTAGTATCATTTTACCATAATGCAACACCTCCAACATTCTGATAATTGTGTTACCTTATGCTGGCCAATTATTACTAATTGCTTGTTCTGCCCCCTCCAACCTCTCTGTTACTTCTCACTTCCCATTGAAAGTGTGAAATTTACAGAGAAAATAGGTTTTTAAATCTTTCACCTGGATAATACTTAGCTACCCTCACTGTCTGTTGTAGTTTACAAAATGTCAATGGTTACCTAACAAGAGAGGTAAATGACCCTTAAAGTGCTCACCCAAAATAACAGGAGAATAACAGAAGCTTCACATCAAAACCGTAATAGTTACAAGATTATTTATCTTACTATGTAAGTTATGTTTTAAATCATTAATTCCTACCTATGACATTTCAAGAAGTGGCCATTTAACGTTTCTTGAATATTCTAAAAATACATTCTAGAATAATTCTAGAGTTATTCTAGAATGTTTCGCAGGGGCAGTCTTACACAATAGTGAAGTGGCTGTGTTGGCAATAAATAATGCTTGAACCATCAACAAAATATTTCTGATGAATCTAAGGACAGACTTTTAGATGCTGCATATTCATGTATTGAGCACTTAGTGATGATAATGTGCTCAGGTGAGCTGAAAACCTAAAATTTAATCCAATCATTAAAACATTTAAATCTAATTAGAAAAAGTTCTTATCAGAATTTTTAATCAGATGGACTTGCAAAGAATTACGCAAAGGATTCATCTGGCTGTATGCATTTTAAAACCGAGTTGTTTTCGGTTACATAGCAATTAAGGTAAATATTTTCAACGAAAACTTCTAACAGTATCGAAAACACTCAAGGTTATGGAAGATAATTAATTACTTAACTCTCCATGAAAATTAGTCTGAAATCTGTTCTAAAAGACTTTGAGGCTTATATCTAATTAGAGAAGCCTGTAAAAAAGCTTATATTCTTTTAGAATACAAATGGATAAAGCAGACCATAGCCGAATAATAAGATGTACGTTGTAATTATGAAGTCGGTCACCTTGAAAACATGTTCATTATACTTAAAGGGAGATTAGCCTTATAGAAAAACAAGAGGATTACCTTAAGATTCTGTATTATAGAAGTGAAATTAAAAGACTTCTTAGAAAATTGTTCTCTTTCATGTTTAGAGATCTTCCTTCAGTATATTAGCTTCATCATTTGCTCATCTTCTCTTTCAGGAACATCTCAATCACACAAGTTATTCTTGTTCCTGTAGTACTCTGTAAATTGCTCATATTCCCCTTCTGGAATAGCTTAATCAAACAGAGCTCTCTTCTTCCTGGGTTAAATCATCTATTGCTTATCTTCCCTTCCAGGAATTGTTCAATCAAACAAAGCTCAGGACTCTTGTTCCTGGTTTTCGACTTCTACTCATCTTGACTTTTAGCCCTTTCCGGAATAATATCTCAATCAAAGGTATCCCATTCCTGGAATTCATCTTTTGCTCATACAGTTCAATCAAATAAAGTTCTCCTTTTTCCCTGTGAAACCAGCTCAATCAAAAGAAGCCAAATCCAGCAAGAGAAGCAATAAAACTCAAAATGATTTTAGGACAGAATTAGAACAATAGACAATATATGTCAGAAGTAGTAATAAAATAAGGCAATTAATTGACTGAAGTGGTGCCATTTCTTAATCCAGTTAATGCGGTTGTCACTCTTCTCACTCTCTCACATAAATGTTTGTAGAATTTGTCTGCATACCTGCAAAGTTACACTGGAGTAAATTATCTGGGATAAAAGTTTGTTTGTATAGATCAGATATTGTTTGCATGTATATGTTGTAACTGTGGCTATACATTACATTACATACTCAGTTATACATTACATCCACGGCTATACATTACATCCTCCAAGCATAAGCCTCACGGTAACCAGATTTGCAAAGCAGCAAACAAGATGGAAGTTTACTAAGTATTTTTGTAGAAATTATGGCTTATTTGCTGGGACCTAAAATATGTAAGTGACAGACAAAATTTCTTGCCATGTGAGCCAAGCTTTGCATCCAGTGTAGTCCAAAATCAAAAGTTCAATACATACAGTCAGATCTAAAAATCTGCAATACTAAATTGAGTGTCAACATCTGAAATGGCAATGATGTAAAAGGCAACTCTGTTTGGTTGCAGGGTTTTAAATGACATGATCTGAAATAGCTACTCTTTGTTGCAGGAATTAAAACATCAACTAGACCCTACAATTTCGGCAACTTCTAATTACATAATTTCTGGTTGAATGGCAATCTAAACACTAAACCTGGTTTAACAGTTAGGTCACCAGTTCGAGACAACCTTTTGCTAAGTAGCCACTTTTAAAACAGCTCACAGGGTAGTCTTTACTTTAAGGTGTTGTTAACACAGGGTAGTCTTTACTCTAAGGTGTTTTTAACGCAAGGTTAATTGTCTTTACTCTAAGGTGTTGTTAACACAGGGAAGTCTTTACTCTAAGGTGTTGTTAACACAGGATAGTCTTTACTCTAAGGTGTCATTAACACAGGGTAGTCTTTACTTTAAGGTGTTGTTAACACAGGGTAGTCTTTACTATAAGGTGTTGTTAACACAGGGTAGTCTTTACTCTAAGGTGTTGTTAACACAGGGTAGTCTCTACTCTAAGGTGTTGTTAACAAAGGAAGTCTTTACTCTAAGGTGTTGTTAACACAGGATAGTCTTTACTCTAAGGTGTCATTAACACAGGGTAGTCTTTACTTTAAGGTGTTGTTAACACAGGGTAGTCTTAACTATAAGGTGTTGTTAACACAGGGTAGTCTTTACTATAAGGTGTTGTTAACACAGGGTAGTCTTTACTATAAGGTGTTGTTAACACAGGGTAGTCTTTACTCTACTGTGGTGTTAACACAGGGTAGTCTTTACTCTAAGGTGTTGTTAACACATGGTTGTCTTTACTCTAAGGTGTTGTTAACACAGGGTTGTCTTTACTCTAAGGTGTTGTTAACACAGGGTAGTCTTTACTCTTAGGTGTTGTTAACACAGGGTAGTCTTTACTCTAAGGTGTTGTAAACACAGGGTAGTCTTTACTCTAAGGTGTTGTTAACACAGGGTAGTCTTTACTCTAAGGTGTTGTTAACACAGGGTAGTCTTTACTCTAAGGTGTTCTTAACACAGGGTAGTCTTTACTCTAAGGTGTTCTTAACACAGGATAGTCTTTAGTCTAAGGTGTTGTTAACACAGGGTAGTCTTTCTTAGGGGTTACCTTCCCCTGGCAGCTTCTTTTTTAACACAGGGTAGTCTTTACTCTAAGGTGTTGTTAACACAGGGTAGTCTTTACTCTAAGGTGTTGTTAACACAGGGTAGTCTTTACTTTAAGGTGTTGTTACCACAGGATAGTCTTTACTTTAAGGTGTTGTTAACACATGGTAGTCTTTACTCTAAGGTGTTGTTAGCACAGGGTAGTCTTTACTTTAAGGTGTTGTTAACACAGGGTAGTCTTTACTCTAAGGTGTTGTTAACACAGGGTAGTCTTTACTCTAAGGTGTTGTTAACACAGGATAGTCTTTAGTCTAAGGTGTTTTTAACACAGGGTAGTCTTTACTCTAAAGTGTTGTTAACACAGGATAGTTTTTACTCTAAGGTGTTGTTAACACAGGATAGTCTTTACTCTAAGAACAAAGGGTAGTCTTTACTCTAAGGTGTTGTTAACACAGGATAGTCTTTACTTTAAGGTGTTGTTAAAACAGGGTAGTCTTTACTTTAAGGTGTTGTTAACACAGGATAGTCTTTACTCTAAGGTGTTGTTAACACAGGATAGTCTTTACTCTAAGGTGTTGTTAACACAGGATAGTCTTTACTTTAAGGTGTTGTTAACACAGGATAGTCTTTACTTTAAGGTGTTGTTAACACAGAATAGTCTTTACTCTAAGGTGTTGTTAACACAGGATAGTCTTTACTCTAAGGTGTTGTTAACACAGGATAGTCTTTACTCTAAGTTGTTGTTAACACAGGGTAGTCTTTACTCTAAGGTGTTGTTAACACAGGGTAGTCTTTACTTTAAGGTGTTGTTAACACAGGGTAGTCTTTAATACAGGATAGACTGTAATCTTTTGTTAATACAATAATGCCTTGTTAAAAAACAGTAAAAAAAGCTCTGAAATTCCCATCAGCATCAATAATTTATCACCTCCTGTGATCAACCAAGATTCACACTGATGAGCATAAAGTGCTCACAGAACCCATGCTGCTTTCTTTACAAGAGAAAAAAAAACGTCCATTAAAACAATAAAACACTTAACACCTGCCAAAACTTAACCACAAAAACCATACCTCAATCTACCAGAAAATGCATTCATTTTAAGAATTAACAAATTGTTCTGGTGTGCTTGTTTTCTCTTAATTGAGCACTTGAGGAAGGTCAGTGAGACAATGTCATATATATCTGGCAAGGACAATGGTACAATGGTGTAGTCATCATAATTATAATAATTCACGAATAAAAAATAATTGATACATTTAAGTTTGACACAAAATACAGCTTAAGATCTTGTTACTACCTTTCAGTCAGATTTAGTGATGTGGTAAAGAGCTGACTAAATGTTACAACTTGAACGGTCCATGTTCATTTATCCCATCCAGGAGGTTTTTCCTCATTTTTTTTCCAAATCAGGCATTTGAACTTGTTTAGCCGGGTTCTTATAAGCTATAAGAAATTGCACCAAATATATAAGCCTCCCTCCACACATGTAACAAATAATTAACAGAAATTGGACTCAATTAAAAATTAATTATTAACGAGCAAGTCATAAAAATTTTAATACGACTGCACCGTTTAAGTCTACCGTAAATCTCCAAACAACTGCTCTGTTGTGTTTTTTCTCTCAAATGGATGAATAAGCCTTTTGATGTGCCGATAATCACTGTCGGATAATCAATATGCCATACCATTAATGAACAGGAGTAAGTTTTAATGAAATATTCACAGGTTCTCAACTGGCACAAAACGCTACAATATTATATTTGTCAAAGATGTATCACTACTGAATATCATTTACCAATCACGTTCCATTGATTTGTTCGCAGAACGATTGTGATCAATAAATTTGCAAACTTCCCTTTAAAGTGCTTTCAACATTTTGTCAGGTTGTTTGTCGTTTATATATATATATATAAAGGGGCTCGATCACTTCTGAATTGATCATAGACCACTTAGTAGCCAATGGGCATCAAGAGTGACATTTTCTATTTACTGTTCCAATTAGTGAGTGGACTTATTTATATTTCTTTGTTTTATTTTTCTTGGTGTTTAACTCCAGTTTCGAAAGTTACAACCCTAGCTAGGAAGGACCAGTACTTAGTAACACTCCAATCAGTGGATAGACCCTGGATGACCCAGCTCAATAACTAAGATTACACTTAATGATTTTGGGCTTTACGCACAGTGGCAGATAAAGAAAAAAGATAGATTGCTCTAAAAGTAAGATGGATCAAGGTACTTTTCACTATAAAGTAATTCTTCTAACATATCCAGGTTTTTAGAGGTTGTTTCGGGTTGATTTTTTTTCACAATTTTTTTGCTTGGTCTAGTGGGAAATCTGGCTTTAATGAGAACTCTACAGATTGATCACTAGATGATCTGGCATTTGGTTCCACCTATATGCATGAACTTTGAACCTTCAATTACTTGTCCCTCTTTCAAAGTTGGATAGAACTTAAGCATTTTAGAGGGTTAACTTGACTGCAAAAACTGTTGTAAGTCCTTTATTTCATAAAATTATGTTATGACCTTTTTGTTATCAGACTTCGAAATGTTGTTCACTCAAAATTTTAATGCTCTTTGAAAATTCACTGGTTAAGCAATGAATAGTGCATATCATGATCAGGTTGCAAAATTGTGCAGACTGATCATGATCTACACGAGTCGCTAGGTTACAAACTCTTGCCACTAGCAGGAATTAGTGTAGAAGAGTTGACCAATCAAAAGCAATATATTTCCATACCGGCAAAATACTAAATGAGCTGCCAATTTAGGGTGAGCACAAAAAATAAGGTGAGGTAGAGATATCAAAACCAAGGCATTACTTTATTTTTGCCTTGCTTTGTTTGGTTTTTTTTATTCAAAGGCTGCAATCATGCCGAGGCATTACATGCACGCAATGCTTTGCTTAATTTGTAGCAACTTTGTACTCCAGTGATACAGTGATACTGTTACCCTAACTCTTGGGTGATGTTGCCAAAACCTGCAGTACCTGAGTTGAAAGAGGACAGTCAATAGTGTTCCCAGCTGTTCCATAGATACAGTAAAACCAAACATTTTTGTGCTGCACTCGTTTCCCAGATTTCTTTGCCAGCCAAATCCACAAATTTAACATCCCAAAGACAAAAAATGTCCAGCATAACTATTTTCTATCACAAATGAAAATCTTGCGTTCAAATAATCATGAAATCAAGTTCAATTGAAAATGCATGAAATTTTAGGTCAGCAAGTTCATATGCATTTACAGTACACTGTGAGAGAGAGCTGTAAGAGAGAGTAAATTCTGAAAAATCCAATCAACCGGTAGTATGTAAAAATAGGTTGAACTATTTCGTGCTGCAACAGTCTGAACTGACTGCCTATATATCCTTTGAACGCCTATAACGTAATAAACCGTATACGCGGGTTAAGACAGGTTTGGCCTTCCATAGAAGTGACAGTTACCGTATGGAACACGTTTTGTCTGTATGAATTTAAAGGCTATGCAGACAGCTCCTGAATGTTGAAATCTCAGACGTCTGAGGCAAATGCTGACACTTTAAGACAACCTTGAAAATGACCTTGGACACAATTTTACCAGCTTTGAAAATTTTCATTTTACCAACATTCGCGTACAGGCCCCTGTGGGATAGTGTTTTGAGTGTGTGCAAATATTTTTTCACAGACAAAAAGCAGACATGTCATACTCAAACCTAGGTATATTAACATCTTATGAGAACACTTAAAATTGACCTCTCGTTAGCCAAAAAAAAAAAAAAGTCCATGCGCAGGTTAGCAGGCAGGGTGACCTCTGTAGGTGGGCCAATGGAAATTTTACTTTCATGTTACAGCTCAATCTATTTGCTGACGTATACAACACGCGCAGTAAACCAAAAGTAGCATAACATGATGTACAGTGTTTACAATTACACATGCATGTCTGTCGAGTGTTAACAAAATATGCCGGTGTGCGAAGGTTATAGGCACGTAAAAAAAGGAGACAGACAGACAGACAGACAGACAGACAGACGATACCAAAGAACTTTGAAAAGCAGTGCAACAAGTAAAACCAAGACTTCTACAAGTAAAATCTTCAATGCAACAAATAAACTGCTGACTTCATAAGGAAAACCAGCAGTGTAACAATGTAAACTGACAGCTAGTGCAGGAAGTAAAACCGACAGGGAAACTTGTAACTGTAAACTGATGGTTTATTAAGTAAAACAGTGTAACATAAGTAACACTAACAGTGTAACAAGTAATACTGGTGGTGTAACAAGTAATACTGGTATTGTAACAAGTAATACTAACACTAACAAGTAATACTGATGGCTTAACAAGTAACACTAACAGAGTAACAAGTAAAATCAACAGTGCAAAACTGGCTGTTTAATATTTAAGGTAGTACACCCCTAATAACAAGAGCTGTCACATGACAGCACGCTCGACTATTCGAAAGCTTGTTGGTAAAATGGGGTTTTTGTCTAAGAACAGGAGTATTGTGTAATTGTCTATAAGAATTAAGGTCAAAGATATGAAACTTGTTCAAAGACCTTTGTAAATGTACATTGCATTCAGGGCCTTACTCTGGATTCTGCAAGCCAACTGGAGGGAGGATGGGGGGAATAATTTCAAAGAAATACATGACCTTGTATATTTGATCATGAATAATTTTGTAACTTTTCAAAATTGATATGTATAGAATTAAAAAAGCATGACCGCTTCATGCTGCATAATTATTCTATGACATTTCAAAAGAAAGCCATTTTGAGTATTTCCATTTTAGTCTGGAAAAACTGTGACAAAATTCTAAGTTAAAAAGGGCATAAATATGTCAAAAATCAAAAACATTGGTGAAGATGTTGACAGTAAATACGTTCGATAGTATTCTATCTTTAACAAAACATTCAAAGTTAAAAAGGGACACAAATCTATCAAAAATCAAAACAGAGTTATGGGGATTGTTTCCTCAGGTGTAGATGTTGATGGTAAACATATATTTTGAGTTTCAAGTCAATACCTTATATAGTATTCAAGATATTTGAATTTACCAAAAAAAAATACCAAAACTTCTAAGTTAAAAAGGGGCATAAATCTGTCAAAAATCAAAACAGAGTTATGGGAATTGTTTCCTCAGGTGTATATGTTGATGGTAGACACATACTTTGAGTTTCAACTCAATACCTTTGATAGTATTCAAGATATTTGAATTTAAAAAAAAACTTTAACCAAAAATTCTAAGTTAAAAAGGGGCATAAATCTGTCAAAAATCAAAACAGAGTTATGGGAATTGTTTCCTCAGGTGTATAATGTTGATGGTTGACACATACTTTGAGTTTCAAGTCAATACCTTATATAGTATTCAAGATATTTGAATTTACAAAAACAAAATACCAAAACTTCTAAGTTAAAAAGGGGCATCAATCTGTCAAAAATCAAAGCAGAGTTATGGGAATTGTTTCCTCAGGTGTATATGTTGATGGTAGACACATACTTTGAGTTTCAAGTCAATACCTTTGATAGTATTCAAGATATTTGAATTTATAAAAAACTTTAACCAAAAATTCTAAGTTAAAAAGGGGCATAAATCTGTCAAAAATCAAAACAGAGTTATGGGGATTGTTTCCTCAGGTGTATATGTTGATGGAAGACACATACTTTGAGTTTCAAGTCAATACCTTTGATAGAGTTCAAGATATTTGAATTTATAAAAAACTTTAACCAAAACTTCTAAGTTAAAAAGGGGCATAAATCTGTCAAAAATCAAAACAGAGTTATGGGGATTGTTTCCTCAGGTGAAGATGTTGATGGTAAACATAAGTATTGATAGTATTCAAGATATTTGACTTTATGAAAAACTTTAACCAACGCAGACGCCGACGCCGACGCCGAGGCGAGTGCAATAGTCTCCTTATTCTTCGAATAGTCGAGCTAAAAACCTCCACTTGAAACTCTTCAATTTTAATGAGCTAGCCTAGGTTGTTAAGCATTGGACTGAAGATCTTTTGAGGTTTTTGAGGGCGTAGGTTCGAATCCAGCCGGACCAAAATTTTTTTTTACTTTTTCTTCTTTGTTTCATTATTTTGCACTTTTTTTCGTATGTTTATATTGTTTTTAGACTAAAAAGAAATTGACTAATTTTTTACTAATAAGTATTAGCTTATTTGAAGATTTTATTACTTGCAGACACGTCTAAAATCGTCGATGGAGATTTTCAAAATCAAATTATTTTAAATAGAGACGGTAAAACATTGTGAATTTTTGGCATGCTGTTCCCAAAATGTTATAGATAATTTTTAATATACAAAAAGTCATGCCCCATTTCTAGAAAATGTTGATTTTTCCTAAAAACTTTGATGTTCAAAATTGAACATGGCCAAAAAAGTACATGAAAATTGTAATACTATCTGATTATTTCATAAAAGTTTTATAAAACTTGTTGATTATATAGTAAATGGTGTGTAATTTCTGAAAGAAAACATAGTTCTTGTTACTCTGATACCAAATCTGTACCAAAGTTTTGAACAATAAATGAAAAACATGTATTTTCTTATCTTTTGTGTGATGTCATTTTATGAATAATTCCAAAATAGCGGTAGGGTTATTCAAATTCCTATAACTTTTTTTTTCATGGTAAAATTCTTTTAAAATTTGTTTTTAAATCCAGGAAATGATACAGATTAAGAAAATATTAAGCCTATAATGATTTGAATTGGTGCCCATCAGGGGTCTACTACCTTAAAACTGATGGAGTAAAAAGTAAAACCTATGGTTTAGTCAGTCATGAAACAGTGAAAAAAACTGACAATGTAACAAGTAAAATCCTATGACTATGTTACAATTTAATTACCAATCAAAAGAGGCTCAGTGTAACAGGTCTTCTCAAGAATTGTAACTGACAGTGTGATAAAGAGTAAGCTGAAAGACAATTAAGCTGAAAAACAAACTCACAATGTCATTATATCTCAACTGGAAACTTAGCAATGTAACAAGCATACTGGCAATGTAACAAGTATAAATTGCAAGGAACACTATATGTAACAAGAATGACTACAACCCGCATACTAATTCAACTGTCAATCTAATAATAATGAGCAAAACAGATATGGTAACTGAGTTACACCTCTAACATACAGAAATGATCTTACCAGTTGGCAACCAAGAGCATTTTATAAATCTTTTCTTAAGCTCTTGCTATTTTGTTTATTCTATAGTAGTCAATGAATGGATTATTAATATAAAACCAGAAAAACTATTTCTCAGATGTTGATATTTACTATGCTTTCTTGACTTACAAACTGGATTTCAACGTAATTTTGGAAATTATAAGCATTTAGAAAATTCATTCAGAATTTACCATTACTCCAGGTAAGTTATGCACAATGTAGATGATTTATGAATCAATTTACAAATGTGTGGTCTTTACTGTATGTATGTATTTTTGCAGTACAAAGGATAACACAATAAAGAGCAAGCTCTTATTTCCATTGTGGTTCTTTATTTTAGAGACAGAAGAAGATACAAGGGAATCCGGGTACCAGACCCTAGGTCTTTTACGAGTAGACCCCTTGGTTCTTTTCTATGTGCCCAGTGTATAGCACCGACACACGCGAAACTACCTCTGGGTTTCTAACCAGTTCATCTCAGATAGGTGGGAAACACTGAAAAACGTTCCTGAAATATCCAGTGCCCTGGCCAAGAATCGAACCGGGGACCTACGGATTGGTAGTCCAGAGCGTTAACCACTCGGCCACCACACCACCTTTTACTGCTATTTAGGTCTTTCTCAAAATATGCAGAGCAGGAAAACATGGACCTATAGCCCTTTTTTATAACACACAATAAGGAGTACCACCTTAAAGAAACAGTTGTAGCTCAAAATAATGAACTAGCAATATAGATATAAATGGTTCAATCAAAGAGTATAAAATGTAAGGGGGGTTGGAAGTGGGGCGTCTGAATCTTGAGTTAATGCATGCAAATTATAACTGACCTTGCTTTAGACCTTGACCTTTCATGCAATTCACTTTCTAATGTGATGCTTAACATTTTTGTCAAGTTTTCTTGAATTCCCTTGAATAGTTAAGTTAGACAAAAAAAAAAATCTGTGTTTAGAACAACGGTCCCAAAAATTCTAGGTAGGGTAGGGGCAAATTTTTTTTTATTTTTTTTAAATCCAAAAAATGCTATAGGTTGAAAAAAAATATCTGTGTTAAGGGCAACGGTCCTTAGAATGCTAAGTAGGGTAGGGACGCATTCAAAAAGAAATTTTTTTTTTTTTCAAATTTTACGGGGTTTTTTTGGAAAAAAAACTCTAGGGTCGGGGGGTTTCGCTAGGGAGAGTCAGATTGCCCAAAACACTGATTTTTTCGGGGGGCCTTGTTGCTTGAACATGACTGCTTTATATAGAAAGAATTGGACTTATATGAAACTGATGGACATTTTAGTCACTTATCACATATCTCACTCCAATCACAAAAATTGTTACATAAGAAAGTAGGAAACATTTCGCCTGGTAGCAGCAGTACCCGTATCTGGCCTCTCATACCTCTTTCATGTTTTAAAACTCTGAACAACCGAGGACCATGTATTTTTTTCTCTCTTATTTTATTCTTCTTTCCTTACTTAGTGACCTCCTGTGTTTTTTTTTATCAGAGTCTGTTACTGTAATAGATAAATAATTGCTGAAAATGTCTTGACAGTGATTGATTTGCCAAGGATAAGCAATTAGAGACCAATAATCAATAACTTCAAACCATTTGCTAATCATTCTTCTTTTTTAGTTGAATAACCTTTTAATGATGTCATGTAAGTTTACAATATTCTCGGAAAGCATGAAAACAAATAAGCCACACTGATTGAAATCCTTCCTTAACCGTTGGCGACCTGTATAAATCAAGATCACCGTAAACATTTACTAATCAATCTGAAAATCAATACTGCACTAGTAATTAAGAAGTATCACCAGAAACAACACCAGAAACAACATTAAAAAAGAAATCTTTCTCTAGTTTTTTTTTCAATGACTGTAAAGCACAGTGACTGGGCTTTGCGCAGCAGGGCTCCAAAAGTTTTCATAATTATTTTCATACAAACAGTATAAAGAATAACCCGATTGGAATTATTAGGGGAATTGCTGGGCATTTCATAAAAAAATTAAGTTTAAACAATGGTTGAGTAAATAGCCTTTAGCGAGACCCATCAGCCAGAGGTGATCTTAACCCTGGTCTTGCTAGCAGCAACAGGTGTCTGCTTTTGATCAGTTCGGTCCAGTCATGATCTGCACTGTCCGCTATTCTGTCAATACATTTTCACTCAGCTTCTCTTTTTACAATTAATGGTCTCATCCAACTTGTAAAACAGACAAGTCTATTATAGAAATTTAGGTATGGGTTGAGGTCACAAGTTTCAGATTACCTGACAACACTTATTCAGCTTGTAATCTTTCTATTTTTCAGACAAAAACCCTGTGGGAATTCGAAACAGACAACTTATTATGGCAACAATGGATTATACCATCACACAGTCGCTAATGGATTATGACTATTATGAAAACAACAATGGATTATAAAGCTCCAATCAGCTGCACCAGAATCTCTAAGCCACGACCTTCGTTTTCAACAAAGACATAATTATCTTACTATTACACTTCAGTGGATAGACAGGAAGATAATAAAAAATTCTCCATCTTCCAAATCAACTATGCAAATTTAACATGATATGCAATAATCTACTTACAGTCTCTGAAACCGCAATAAAATACATTGGAACCAATTTCAACGAAAGCAATCTAGCATGCAACGATGCATCGATAAAACTCAACATGGCACATCACTGGACCTCATACAAATGCGGAAATCATTATAAGTTAATACACATTATCAACAGAACTATATATAGAAAAAGAGAAATGACTCGTGAATCAATTTTTCTCCATTTTCTGTAAATCAATGATTTGAGTATTATATGGAGTGTTATAGAAGCAATATACACCAGTGACAGTTTGTTCCGCAATGTCTATTTGATCAGCAAATTTAATGCTTTTATTGGAAATTACCATTTCTGAATAATTTACCCAAGTGCGAGAAATGTAAGCAAAACAAAGAAGGCAGCAGCATCAGTTGAAATGTCTACACATTTTTGGTATAGTTATTTTCTTGTCACCCTAATTATGTCTCTAATTTTCCCAGAAATCAATTGCTCCGCTGTGCCAATCAGTGTCAACATGTCGTCTGCTACAGTTCCAACTCCCCTCTCATTTAATGGAACATTCCAACTGAACTTCTATCCAGAATCAATCAATGAGCTTACTCGAGACTGCAACACTACTGTGTATTTTAATGGTACCTTCGAAGAAATAGGCGACAAAAATGTGGGAGAGATTAAAAATGCTAGTAAAACAACTGAATACTATGCGCGGGTTGTCTCAGGGAATTCTGCCATCGTGCAGTTTGTGAAACCGGCTGATATGGTGGTAAAGACACCAAGCAGGGAGGAAATTTCAAATCCACAATTCAAGAGCGAACTTAAGTTCCCTATTCAAATAAATGGTGTCAGTAACTTCACCATTCAAGCCATGCACATTGGATATGTGACTGTGTTTGTTACTATTTTTGGAACTGGTTCGTTAGTCATGGCTCGTTCTTCACAAATGAACCAACCTTTGGGGCAGGGAGAATTAAAAGTGGCGGTAGTGTCACGACAAAAACCGGCAGATTTTGTGTTCGATTGCTCAGCGGCGGCAGTGGCAATTCTTATAAGTTTTGGAATAGGATGTGTTACGGATACGGAAAATTTGAAACGTCAGCTGAAATACCCAGTCTCTCTAGTTCTCGGATTTTGCTGTCAGTTTCTTCTCATGCCTGTAGTAAGTATATCGATAATATGCCATACTCACTTTCTGTTGTCAACGTAATGCAATAGTCTTATCCTCTCATGAGTCTGATGAATTTTCGCCGTTCCAACAAAACTAGAAATCTATATTTAGCAATATCAAACTTTGACTTCAAATCTACATTTAACATCTATCCTTTCTTCGATTTCAAAATCTGAAACGCAGCAAATTTAAAACAGGAAATGGACCGAATTTACACCAGTACATGTAGCTTGTGTCAATAAAACATGCAATGTTGTAATAATTTAACATTTCCCTGCATACCTTTTATACTAATTCACAGTATGAACACATTGTTCTTTTACTTTAATCAAATAACAGACACTCCAGCATAATGAACTGTTTTGCAATGAATTTCAATCAACGAAAATCTAAATGTTTAACTGCCTTTAATTTAGTTTCAACACAATTTATAATGTAAACACATAAGATCTAGGTAATAGAAATTTAACTTACAGGACACTCTCCCCAAAATGTCACCAAAGGGCCACAGGCTCCCTAGCAATTGACGCATTGTTTCTTTTCTGTTGTCTCATTCATATAAGAATTTTGACTTTTTTACAGCAACACCTCTCTACAACAGGCACATTTTGTATTTACATAAGTGTTTGCTTTTGAAAGGTTGCGCTGTATTTCTCTGTCCATGAATAGAACATCAATATATGTACACTTGAATGTTTAGATCAGTCCTGCTGTTGGTTTTAACTTTTTTTATTCTCATTAAACTAGCGATCAATGTACAGCATAAACAGCCTGCATATCTGTAGTCTGAATAAGACCTGCACTTGTCGATCCACTTCAAACAATTGATGGTTATAATACATATCAAAATGAAAAAGGGGACATTTTAGACAGAAATTTATTGGAATATGACGTAAAGGTTTCAAATTCTCCTGTAATCCTACTGGTCTACACATTGTTTGTTGTTTTTCTCAGTAAGTCAGCTGGCTCTATCTGAAAACTTTAAATGTGTATAGCAATGGCAGCATCTGGGCTTTTCCTCCAACTGGTTTTCCAAAATATTGGTAGTTAAATGTTACTTTCCAAGCAGTTATCTTATAACTTAACTGCCTCGATAGGCTATTAATGGTTGAGCGCCCACTTCAAAGTGCGGGAGGTCGTGGGTTTACTCCCTGGCCGCATCATACCAAAGACGTAAAAAATGGTATCAGTAGCTCCCTTGCTTGGCGCTCGATCAGCATTAAAAGGGAAACTGACTTCTTCTCTCATACCCTCATGGTGATAGATACAATCAGGAACAAGGTGCTGAGAGTGATTAATATAAGTTGTTTCACGATAGACTTAAACAAAATCAGTATAAACTCATAATATTAACTAAACTTATTTCATGCAGTTATAAACCAAAATGTCAGTGAGGTCAGTTCTTGTGATCATTCTGAGTCTTATAAAACTGAGAAATCCTTTTATGTCAGTACATATCCAGCAAGCTATGGTCAAACAGCATAAAATCAAGCTGATTGTAACATACAATGTTACCTAGTCTTAGTAGCTTCCACAGAGTAACTCTTTTATCTGACCTAGTTTTTTGACCCTATGTGACCTAGTTTCTAATGTGACCTATTTCTTTTTACCCTATGTGACCTAGTTTCAAATCTGACCTAGAGAGTCGGACATTCATAAATTAAGTTTTCCATTCATCATTTTTGCTTAAGCCTTTTCTGGAATATTAATTTACATTGTCCCGCCTTTTTTCCATAAGTCTACCTTTTAAAACCCTACCAAGAATGCCTAACCTTATTATATGTCATATTGATAAGTTTCACATTTTCACATGTTTTGTATAAATTAAATCTTGCATGGTATTTCAATACAAAGCCTGTAACTGTCAACCAAAACATACCAAGACTCTTGCAGAATGAAAACCTCATCTCACAGGGAAAATAAGCCAAGACACAGCCAGTTTAACCTATCCCATACAAACAGTGCATATTCATCAAGCTATGGTCAGTCTAACAGTATAAAAGAAGTGTGGCCTGTGTAACTGACTATTGTACTCTGATACTGCCTTTTATAATGTACCGGTACCCCAACTTCTCTTGTTATCTGCTTTCTATAATGTCTGTTTGAATTTCCAATGCAATAAAATCCTACGTTTTGCTTCAATTTTCATCTGACATAGCCTATTTAAGGCAGTTATATACCTTTTAATATGAGAGCAAAAGAACAGATACAGACCTAATGGCACCATTGTTAAACAATCAGAAAACTGTTCAAGATATATATTTAACAATTTCTTTGCTATAGCAAAACATTATACATCTCCATCAGACAGTAGTATTGCAATACTTGCAACCATGATATAGTATACAAGACACATATCTAATAATTAATTTTGCCATGGCAAAACAGTATTTATAAAAGTGACATAATAGCAGTTGCCATGGCAAAAACAAAACTTTGTACCGGACATCGAAATTTCTAGTAAATTATTTTTGCAATGGCCAAGGTGCCTAGGCAAAAAAGTGGCTAAGCAAAAAAAACAGAATTTGTCTTGACAAAACTTACCTTGTAAACTGCTTTTATTATCAGTTACAGAAAGCAGAAAATATGAAATATTTAAGACCCTTTCTTCTTTTTCTGATGCACAATCATTTTTTGAAGTTGAATGAGGTTGAATTTGTATAACACAAAAAATAACAAGGCATCTAGACAGGAAGATTTGCAGTAAATTACTGAAAAATTAAAAAGTAAAAAACTTACACATTTTTTTCAAAACAAACCTCAGGTTATAACTTGTCTGTAAAAATGGCTTTTGTGGTTTTCAACCAGAGTCTGACAGAAAGGAAGTCACAGCTGGCAACTGAATCATCTTTCATCATACCACAATGCCTCAAAACGCAATTATTTCTATGTTTTTCTCTCCTATTTCTTTAATAAAATATGATATTGACTGCTGAAGCTTTATATATTTCCTGTCATTCAAATGTATTTACTATAAATTGAATAACATGATGTATTTTTCAAAGGAAAGAGGAGGTTTCATCATTTGACAGTAAAATTCCAGAGAATAACTTCTATATCACTAACTATTCAGCTGAACCTAAATTTCTGCACAAAACACCAGTACTGCATTTGAATTTAGTATATCTACAATTGAGATATAATGGCATATATTGCATCCGAAAAAAACTCTTCATGGCCACCGAGTATTGCATCTGAAACTTTCAATAGAACTAAGCGTGTTTTGCATCAAAATCTATGTTCATTGTATGTTGAACTAGGACTATGTTGTTATGCATCAAAAACATTTTTGTCATGCTATTGAGTACCTGCACCTGGAAATTTTGTATCTTAAAACTATATAAACTTTGAACATACACTGTAACATGTGTTCAAAATATACATATTAAAAACTATAGCAACAAATTTAAGATGTAAAACCACATTGATTCACACCTGTCTCTTTTGAGAAAACTGTGTCCAAACAGTAAAACAATACTAAACATCACAGCTTCCAATGGTGAGCATATCTTATAGTTTCTGTAATGTTTACCTTTCAATCAAATGGCCTCAACAAAGGGTTAAATTTATCTCCAACACCTTTCTGCAAGGTCATTAATGTTTGATGTTTTTACAAAACATTTGAGCCATTTTTCACCAACATCCTTAGTAATCCCAATAGATATGTAAATTAGCCCTCATTTAAATAAAAGTGCATCAATTTAAGTATCAAATAGCTTTTATAGACACTTTCAGCTTCTGGGATTTAAATCTTAACATATGCTTTTTTGAATTTCTAGGCATGCATGTGTATACAGTTTCGTGTGTACTTGTGTTACAATAAATTCAACCGAGATCGTAAGATTTAGTCAGTTCCTTTGGCTTTGGTTCCTCCTAGAAGCATCATAAAGAGATACGAGTTTATCTAAATTTTCAGGACAGAAACCATGATTCAAACCTATACCATACAGCAAAAACGTATAATAATGCAAATTAATAATAGTTACAAAGTGTTTCTTCTGCAATCGATGTAAATTATATAGGTTTGAACTTAAATATGACAAAGCTTATCATTCATAATCATCAAGCATGCATCAATCACTAGCTGTGCCGAAGATGATATTAAGTCATTGTCAGTCATGGAAAATGAGAAAGAATATTGACAAACCATTCCCTGAATGCTTACCATGCAAAACAGAAAGTAGCAATTTATCTTGCAGACTTGCGATTCTTTTATTCTTGGACTAAACATGACAGGAGCAATGATGCCTGAACAATGAAGATTTACGAGCATACTTTGCGTACTGAACTGGAAATACAAGGAATCTGGCTGTCGCAGATGTTTTTTTGAGCTTGAATTGCTGCAGTCACATATGTTAGCTCTACTGAGGCAGTTGAAATAACAATAGAATTTGAAGCTTGAATAACAATAGAATTTGAAAAATAACAATAGAATTTGAAGCTTGAATAACAATAGAATTTGAAGCTTGAATAACAATAAAATTTGAAAATTACAATAGAATTTGAAGCTTGAATAACAATAGAATTTAAAGCTTGAATAACAATAGAATTTGAAAACTAACAATAGAATTTGAAGCTTGAATAACAATAGAATTTTGAAAACTAACAATAGAATTTGAAAAATAACAATAGAATTTGAAGCTTGAATAACAACAGAATATCAAATACTGCAATATATAGTCATTGAGGTGAAACTAACAATAGATTTTTAAAAAATAACAGCATTTAAATTAAAAATAGAAAATGGTGCTTTGAAAACAATGCTTGAATCTGAGTTGAATATAAACGATAGAAATTGCAGTGACATTAATGATACAATTTGAGGTAATAAATAACGACAAAACATTGAAAATACCAATAATCTTTGAAGTAAAATTAACAATGGTTAGTGTTGAATTTGCGACAGGAATCAACAACTGAATCAACAATTATCAACTGAATTGTACATTATGCAGTAACCTGAAATTGGCTTACTTTGTTTGAAGAAAAAATTATAGGATCTATAGTAAATAATAATGACTTATTCGGACCAAAACCAAGACTGGAAAACATTTCATTCATAGACAAAAATTGTTGAGTAAAAACTGACTTTCCCGATAAATCAATGATAGTATAATCTAGAAATTGTGTACATACTGTTCAATTTTTGTTTACATGAGAAAGGTTGTCAACAAATCACCGCAGTCTCAATCAGTCAATGAAAAACCTGGTCCGGAAAGTATTGACCATTATTTAAATCATGAAGAGTATAAATTAACTCTTTTTGCAAATAATTTGCTCATTATATTTTTGAGGATTTTGCATAGAGCATAAGTATTTACATGGCACTCAACTGCATTTCTTTCAGACTTTCTCAAACAATTCAGTATTCATGAATACGAAATGACGCCAACACAGTAATTTCGCGTCGGCCAATCAGAAGTATACCATAAAAGTGTTATTTACGTTTGGACACTGGAAGTTAATTTACAGCAATAATCATAGTTACATTCCTTTACGAGAGTGCCTGGTAATACTACCGCACAATAAACCTACATCCAATTTACTTTGACATAATTTAAGCAAATATAATCAACGATTTACTTTCCCCTCTGTTAAACCATCATTCAGAAGCTTTGTTAACATCAGAATCACTCTGGTCATCAAAATATACAAGATTCTGACATTTTATTCAATGTAAAATGCCGATATGGTAAGTTACTACAGTACCTCATTACAGATTCCTAAAGGCACGTATCAGGTCTATAGAAGTGCCAGTTATTATGAAAATGTCCGTTATTTTGACAAGGTTATGTTCATATCAGTGTCTGATCAATAGGTCTCAGACCCAAGCTGCCTAATTGCCTAACTTGATAGAATGCTGAAACTGCCTAATTGCCTTAACTTGATAGAATGTGAAACCTGGAACCTTTCTAATACAATAGGAAGTATTTGATTGTCCAAACCGTTAAATATATATGTACATACACACAGAAGGCCATATTAAGATGTTTTAGAGAAAAGTTTGTCGAAGCCCTTGCTAATAATTGTAAAATATTGTTTTACAATGATCAACTGTTAACGAAATTCAATCAATTTTTGTACTTTAAACTAAACTTTCAATCGCATATATTTACCTCTTATCATGAGTGCTGCCTCAGCAATGATTCCGCTTTCGTGACAAGTGTAGATCATGATCAGACTACACAGATGTACAATCTGGTCATGGTCTGCATCATTCATGATTCAGTCTTTGAACTTCCAGTGAGCCCTTTTTTCAATTTGGAAAATGCCATTATAATAATGGCATTTTCCAAATTGAAAAAAGGGCCATTTCGTTTTAGAAATTAGGCAGGGTAAAGATAAGCGATGGGGTCCTAATAATAATGTAAATTCAACTATGTGCATGTATCTGGCATGTTACCGTTATTTGTTAGTAATACTTGACGTCAGTCGCGGTTTTATGATCTGCACAGTTATACATTGAAAGGATTATATAACATCAGACCACTAGCACATCAGCCTTAACATTATGTCTACAGAATCACAGAAAATACAATAATATACATAAAAATGGCAGCCTATAGAGAATTAAGCAGAATATAAACTAACCAAATCACATCTTCGAGAGCGCAAAGATGCATAAATCAGCCAATAAACAATTTGTACTAAAGACCCCATATCTTCTACCATCAAAAATATATTTACGATTGATATGGACTCCCCTTTCTGGCTCTATGGTTATAAGAACCGCTTTAGAAAAGCAAACGCAGGAATATAGATTTCCACATTACGTCTTTTTATACAGCGACTCCGCACATTGATTTTTTTGTATTTTATGACTATCTCATAAACAAAATCATAATAAATCTAAACAAAGAACCATTTTACTGGTCCATATGAGACAGTAAAATATAGGTCTTGGAAAATCATACGTGAGTTTATTTCTTTGGATCTGACAGAGATTTCAAACAAAACATTAACTAAATGCTTACTGTTGTTTCCCAGAAGGTTAATGTATTTCTCTAGCACAACAGCCAAATCATGTCCCTTGGAACATTTTTTCTATATTTATAATAACAAGATTATTTCAGCTAGTACTGTATTGTCATTTAAATTTCATGACAGTCACTCATGTTGTCCAGAGTATACAATTTTTATTGCTGATCTACAAGGGATTTAATAATTTTTTTCGACGTAGTCGTATACTTTTCATTTGAACTTCCGTTGGTATGGACGCGTTGCTAACCAACTTCGTTATAATGTGACCAATCAGAATCTGCAAATTATTGGCTAGCGTTTCGGTACCGGAATAAGCAGTGTACTGCCCCGGGAGCCTTCTGAAACACAAAATGTGTATATTTTTTTATATTATAGTTATTTATAATAAATCATGTTGAAAAAAAGAAAAAACAGAACACGTTATGTCAAGGTTTCTGGACAGTACGAAGATCAACTTTTGTATTCAACGAGGTGTTGTCCGGGGCCGGACATCTAGCGTCATTGATTATTGGCTAGCGTTAATAAGCAGTGTACTGCCCGGGAGCCTTCTGAAACACAAAATGTGTTTATTACGTCACCTACGTCGACCATCTTTTTTTTTTAAAGATATTACTTGTTATTAAATGATATGAGAAATTATAGCCAATCATAAAGCAAAACTTTTGACTAGCCATTTATACAGGGTGTCAATTAATAGAATTAATGATGTCATGTCAGTACATAATTATGATATCATGTTAAACTATCATGCAAATATACTTATGACATCATGGCCTCATGTCCTTATATAATCATAACATCATGTTAGTTTATAACTATGATGTCATGTCAAAACATTCATGACATCACATCAGTAGATAGTTATGACATTATGTTGGCAATGTGAATATATCAGTAAAACATCATGTCCGTATAATAGCTATGACATAAAAAAAAATAATGATACGGTTTACAATCATATCTCATCATAAAACGGTCTGATCATGTTTATATTGTCATGACATAATGCCAACATATAAGTTTGACATCATTTCAACATTTAATTAATTCATCAGTTTGGTATACTAGTACCTATGAAGTAATCCAAATTGTCTTCATATATCTTGTTTCAGTCATGTCATTGGCTGTCAGAACTTACAATTGCCTGGTTTGCAGGAATCAATCAGTCTACAATAACTGCTAAAGTGAAACTGTTTATACCATACACTAGCATGCACTTTTCACCATGGAATCTACCATATATTACATATAATGTACACATGTCATGGCTAAAGATAAGTCATATATATCACCCTCCGAGGTCCTATTTCCTGGGAAATATTCATAGTATCATCTCTTAATGTGTCCCTATAGGATTGTTCAAGTGGACAGACTTTGATGTTATCCAGACTAGAGTTCATGGAAGACAAGAAATCTCAGTCTACAGTCAAACCTGTGTTTATTGTTACCTTAATTAAACATCCACCTGCCTGTGGCAGCCTATACTGATATATTTCAAAGTCATTTTATATTTGGCTGCCAAAACTAATGTATTTCAATGCCAGTTATTTATGGCAGCCAATACTGATGTATTTAAATGTCATTTTATATTTGGCACCCAATTCTGATGTATTTCAATGTAATTTTATATTTGGCAGCCATTTCTGATTGTATTTCAATGCCATTTTATATTTGGCAGCCACAACTGATGTATTTCAATGTCATTTTATATTTGGCACCCAATTCTGATGTATTTCAATGTAATTTTATATTTGGCAGCCATTTCTGATTGTATTTCAATGCCATTTTATATTTGGCAGCCACAACTGATGTATTTCAATGCCATTTTATACTGAATTCACCCGTATTAAGCAGTATTACCTACTTAAAGTGGCCAGTTTTTGCTACATTTACTCTCTGTCTGCTAAAGTCAGGTTTGACTACATATTATACATCTGAACCTCTGTTAGTGGTGACCTGCATTTAACCTGCTATCTGTATAAGACAACTTATATCAATAAATACCAGGATTGCATTAAAAACTCACTAAGAAACCACTTGTTTTAACGGTCAATTTTAACAATGTCCAACCTTTGAAGAAAGACCTCTGCGTGGCTTGAAGAAGCTATAGTGGTCTTTGTTGACAGGTGGTCTTTATTGAGAGGTATTTCTTTGATCAGTGAACACACTATATCTTAACATTCTAACAAAAAATCCTTCTTGTTTTTATCTACAGCTGTCTTTGACACAGGTCTCACTTATTCTAATGTATGAACAGATCTAAACAAATTACAAGTTAAATAGCCATATTCTATGAGATTTAGAATAAGGAAAACACAGAAATACCAAGATCTTTGAATTTCAAATAGCGGTGCCTACTACAAGATGATATATAGGAATTATTATCCTAACACTGTATAGCCTGTATGTGATTTTAAATACGTCAATTTGCTTTTGGAGCCAAGTACCAGATTTTTTCCTCGACAGTAATGACCTTTCTTTCTAGAATCTAACAAGCAGAATTGATCATTGTGATGAAATGTCCTGTTGCAAAACACCCTCTCATGGAAAAGAAGAACTCTATGAATATTAAATACAAAAACCTGTCTGTAAAGAATATATTAGCACACTGTTAACGCCAAACATTCTGTTATTCAAACACTGAAAAAAACATTTGTCTGCTATTTCAGCCTCTGTATCTGAGAACAAAAAACACGTTTCCCACATTTACTTTCTACAACTTCCCAAAGTGTCATTTAAATTAGTGGCAGCAGGTGATTCTGCCTATGTGACCAGTGCAGATCATGATCAGACTGCAATTCTGGGCAGATCATGATCATCATGATCATGAAGCACTTGTTTACCTCATGGCAATAAAGGACTTGCTATGATCAACTACAAATACAAAGACTGATCCTGATCCACACTGCATGTACACAATTAAGTTGGCAAATTATAAGTGTACACCCTTACGGTATTGTCTAGATTGTAAGATGGACAAGTTTGAAATTTAGAGGGATCACTAAACTTGTTAATACTAAAATACAGAGTAAACTGTGTAAAGCAGAAAATCTCAGATTCATTTGTTTCAGAAAATCTCATCTCAATTTCATTTCTTTCAGCTTGCCTTTGGTCTAGCAATGATCCTTCCCCTGCAGAAAAATGTCCAGTTTGGTCTACTGTGTGTGGCTTGTGTACCAGGAGGTGGCCTGGGCCATGTTGCAGTCATCATCAGTAAGGCTGATCTACCTCTCAGTTTAACCATGAACCTCATCAGTACAGTCACTATGCTAGGTAAGTTAACACCAAGTACAGTCACTATGCTTGGTAAGTTAACAATAAGTACAGTCACTATGTCAGGTAAGTTAACACCAAGTACAGTCACTATGTCAGTCACAATGCTAGGTAAGTTAACAACAAATACAGTCACTATGTCAGGTAAGTTAACACCAAGTACAGTCTCTATGTCAGTTTAGTTAACACCAAGTACAGTCACAATGCTAGGTAAGTTAACAACAAATACAGTCACTATGTCAGGTAAGTTAACACCAAGTACAGTCACTATGTCAGTTAAGTTAACACCAAGTACAGTCACAATGTCAGTTTAGTTAACACCAAGTACAGTCACTATGTCAGGTAAGTTAACACCAAGTACAGTCACTATGTCAGGTAAGTTAACACCAAGTACAGTCACTATGTCAGTTAAGTTAACACCAAGTACAGTCACAATGTCAGTTTAGTTAACACCAAGTACAGTCACTATATCAGGTAAGTTAACACCAAGTACAGTCTCTATGTCAGTTTAGTTAACACCAAGTACAGTCACTATGTCAGGTAAGTTAACACCAAGTACAGTCACTATGTCAGTTTAGTTAACACCAAGTACAGTCACTATGTCAGGTTAATTAACACCAAGTACAGCCACTATGTCAGGTAACACTAGGTCAAGTAAGTAAGCACCAAGTACATTCACTATGTCAGGTAAGTTAATACCAAGTACAGTCACTATGTCATGTAAGTTAATACCAAGTACAGTCACTATGTCAGGTAAGTTAATACCAAGGAAAGTCACTATGCTAGGTAAGTTAACGCCAAGTACAGTCATTATGCTAGATAAGTTAACACCAAGTACAGTCACTATGCTAGGTAAGTTACCATCAGGTACAGTCACTATGCTAGGTACAGTCACTATGTCTGGTAAGTTAACAACAAGTACAGTCACTTTGTCAGGTAACACTAGGTCAAGTAAGTTAACACCAAGTACAGTCACTATGCTAGGTAAGTTACCATCAGGTACAGTCACTATGCTAGGTACAGTCACTATGTCTGGTAAGTTAACAACAAGTACAGTCACTTTGTCAGGTAACACTAGGTCAAGTAAGTTAACACCAAGTACAGTCACTATGCTAGGTAAGTTACCATCAGGTACAGTCACTATGCTAGGTAAGTTAACACCAAGTACAGTCACTATGTCTGGTAAGTTAACAACAAGTACAGTCACTTTGTCAGGTAACACTAGGTCCAGTAAGTAAGCACCAAGTACATTCACTATGCCAGGTAAGTTAATACCAAGTACAGTCACTATGTCAGGTAACACTAGGTCAAGTAAGTAAGCACCAAGTACAGTCACTATGTCAGGTAAGTTAATACCAAGTACAGTCACTATGCTAAGTAAGTTAACCTCAAGTACAGTCACTATGCTAGGTAAATTAGCGCCAAGTACAGTCACTATGCTAAGTAAGTTAACGCCAAGTACAGTCACTATGCTAGGTAAGCCAACACATCATGTTTCATAAATGCTTGAACACTGCGGTCAGTCACTCTGCTAATTTCAGTTACTGAGCCAGCAATATATATATTTGTAAGCATTAAAACACTTGCATTGCTGAAAAATTTTTCTTCAAATTGGGACAGTACCAGAAATTGTTCGCCGTGCTCACTATGGCTATTTGGTAAGAGTGTACAACTGTAAAATTCAGACTCATTTAAATACAGATTATTATCTGGGCACAACCATATGGATCAAACACGCCCTCTCTGTACATATATCTCTTGTAAAACCTTGATTGTCTTTCAATTACAGAAACCCAATATAGCTTATACTCTAGTAATTGTAAGTTGCGGGAGAAAAAATATCTCTTTGGAGAAACACTATAACCAGAGTCAGTATGCAGCTCCCTCGAGTATCTGAAATCTGTGTTCTCCTCTTCTACAGATTGAATCAATACAAATCGGTTTTCAGCTTTTCTGGTTTTCGAAAAAAGAATGGCATATTAATGGAACATTTTCTTAGAGAAAAGAATAACAGAGATTTCTTCTCTAAGATTTTTTTCTCATCATATTGATATACAAAAGATCAAAGTTTCATATTTATTCTTCCCTAAAGAGATATATATGTGACTAGTCTAGCAAGCAAATGCTTATGGCAAGGCAAGTCAAAACAAATTAAAGTAAGCTCATGTGATTCTATATAAATTTTGTAAAGTACAACTAAACCTGTGTAGCTGGTCATCTTACTTACCGCTTACCTTACTGGCAGCAAGTCGATCAATCTTTAGTGTAGATCATGATCAGCACATTCAAGCAGTCTGATCATAATCGATGCTCGTCACTATATATGACCACCCCTTTAAACCAATAATAGTACATATACTTTCAAATCTTGAAAACGAAGATGTTTACTTTAGAAATTTAGCTGTATCACTTTGAGGTGTAATCAGCGGCATTTAATTATGCATGTCCAATGTGGAACCACCATAGAATCACAGAGTTGAAGGGTTGGCTACCCACCAGGGCTATTGTGGTAGCGTCATAGGTAAATTAATTCCACAATGCGTCACTCTCTTCAACGTAACCTTATCTGAATGGAGACCCGTGATCATGTGACTACTACAGGGATGGGTACAATTACAATTATAATTTAATCAATTATAATTAATGACGCTTTTTCAAATAATTGAAAATAATTATTAATTAAGTAAAAACTCAATTAATTTAATTGTAATTAACTAATTACAAAGTAAAATTTGACATGTAACTGTCAATTAAATTTTATTAATCTCAATTATTTGTACATTATTGACACTTTGATTCCAAATAGACACAAATGCTTCCTTTTTCACATTTATTGATCACTTTTTAAGAGGTGATAATTGATAATTTACACCTTTCACTGATTTCTTACAGTATCTACTGACATAGCCTTAAGGTACATTTATAAATGACACAGAAGTGTTTTGTTGATTTATTAATGTTTAATCAGAATTTTGTAAAAATGAAACTTGCCTAAAGTAAACCCTTTATGACAAATTGTATCATTAAGGTGCATACTGTATTCACTCAACTTGCAACTTTGGTCTATATATAGAATGAGATATTTTTTTTTTGTTGCCATGTACCAGCCCCCATTGATGCAGACTGATGAGTTTAATTTAATGTATAATTGATGTTGAAAATAAATGTTCTTGATCTAGTGTCTTTTTTGTAACTATGTTATTAAAGCAATTTTATTTGAAAATAATAAATTATAATTAATTATTTTGCTCAAAATAATTGTAATTAATTAATTACAAACTGAAAATTCATGTAATTGTAATTGTAATTTAATTGGGAAGTTTTCAATTTAATTGTAATTAATTTAATTACTTTTTTAAATAATGGTACCCATCCCTGGACTACTGATCAAAGTGCCAAGATCTTGTTTCACAATCCAAAATAAATAAATTAGTATGACATAATATTATGACATAGTCCCATTTTACTAACTTTAATTACGTCTTTTCAGGCACAGCACCACTGTGGATATTTGTTCTTGGACAGTACTTCCAGCAGACAGAAGGATCCAAAATCATTCCGATATACAATTTCGAAATATGGCTCGCATCCACTTTCTTTTCCTACACTGCTGGACTCGTTATAAACAGATTTAAACCAAATGTTGCGGAAGCTCTACTCTGCTGGTTTATAAAACCACTCTTGCTACTTGCAACAATTTTATACATTACCGTAGGTGTCTATATAAACATGTACGTTTTTGAAAAAGTGGATAAGATAACTGTTTTGGCAGCAATAATGCTGCCGCTGTGTGGAGTTTTAGTAGGTACTGTTCTTTCCATCATTTTTAGACAAAAATCAAATTTCTGCAAGACCATTGCATTAGAAACGTCTAGTTTGAACTGTTTGATAGTACTAGCCGCTTTACGGTTTTCGCTCAATCAACCGGATGCTGACCTAGCATCCGTCATTCCTATTTGGGTGATGTTCACGATTCCAGCACTTTATGTGATCTTAGCGATACTGGGAAAATTTAAGAGCAAAATAGACATGTACTTAGAGAGCAGGAAAAAGAATCAAACACGGCACTATAGCATTGCTTCTGGTATCGTTAATCAAGCCAACATGGCAGCTCTATCAGCACCACTTTTTGTAACTGAAACGATTACCGACGACGATCAACAGTCGGGTATCAGTGAAAAAGTAACGGTGTTGTAGCATAGACTGAAGCTGAAACATTTACATAGAATTGGAACGAATGCAAATAAACAGCGATATATAAGTGACAGAGCACGTTGTGAGATGGATGGAAACTTCAATGAGAAATTCCAAAACGAGAGCAGCTATCAAGTTTTTTTAACCGACTACACTGCTGACGCATGCAAGAATAAATGAATACATTTACATGCTTACTGACCAGTCAGGAGTTATAACTTTATTGCAACTTTAGCACAAAAGGTCTTAAGTAAGGCAACCATTTACGAACTTGACACACTAAAAGTGTAACAGCTGTTCTATAGATAAATTGACTTAGTAGTTGCATACTATTATATTGGAAAGCAAATTTTGATCAATCTTAAGATTTCACAAAATAATGTTTCAAATGACTTAAAACAAACACACAACAAAATGTATTCTTTCAATCAAATAATACAATGCTTATATAGCTCTGAAAAAGTAAAACTAGTGTCAATGTTGTTTTTCCTGGTGAATGATTAAAATTGTATCTTAACATTAACCTTTACCCTTCTGGAGGTCAATGTTTTAGTCTCTGCAACTAGTGTAGATCATGATCAGCCTGTACATTAACACATTTATATGCAGACTGATAACAATCTGCATAGGCTGCATCCCTTTAAACAATAAATGGTTGTGTCCAAATTGGAACTGGACGAGTCTATTTTAGAAACTCAGTATGATCAGGGTGATATGCCTGGCTGTTCAGTTTGTCACTAATATATACAGCATAAATTATATCTGTGTATGTGTATCTTTTAAATATCTGAATGTATAACTTATGTACAAATGTTTGTAAATGAATGTATAAGTTAAACACAAATTGATGTCATTTGATACAATAATGTTCCATGCATAAATCTCTCTGTGTATTACCTTTCTGGTCTTTTTATGGGCATTGTTATACCTAGTACATAGTTTCTACTGAGGCAATCGATCGTGAGAACAATATAGAGCAAGGTGGAAATGGCGAGGACGGCGACAGCGAGATGCCGTGATGGGACAAATTGTAACAACACAATGTCCATTGCATGACAATAAAATGCAAGAATGCTACTAAACAATGCAAGTTTACAAATATAAATTCCGCATTTTCACATTATGTTGTCATGGTATCGAGTCATCCTGTAGTGCCATCGCATGATACAAACTCATAAGCTAATACCGTGACGGTTTTGTATTAGTATGAGAAAATCTCGCCATTTCCCGATTGACTTGTTCTGCTCTTCATGTGTAATACCACCTTTCTGTATTTCACTCAGGCCAAAAAAAATATCTGTGTTTAGGGCAATAGTCCCAAAAATTCTAGGTAGGGTAGGGGCAAAGTTTTTGTTTTGTTTCTTTAAATCGAAAAAAATTCTATGGGTTGGAGAAAAAAAAACAATCTGTGTATAAGGCAACTGTCCAAGAATGCCAAGCTAGATTAAAAAATAAAATTCATTTTGTTCCAAAAAAAATTTTCCAATTTTTTTTTTGGAAACAAAACTCAAGGGTTGGGGGGTTTTGTCACGTAGGGTCAGGTTGCCCAAAACACGGTTATATTTTTATGGCCTCACTTTCATTTATATCTATGATTCCACAAAGACAATATCATGATCAATTTCAACAGACTTCAACTTTTATTTTTCATTCTACAGAACCTCAGAGCGTGCCATCATTAAGCTATGATACCTGTTTTAGACGTTTTGTTCATTCTGGAAAATCTTGTCCCATACTAATAATTACATTACATATTCTAATTTCAACGTCAATCATCAATTTATACTGAAACCTGCATCATAACATCCTGCAGCAAAAAATGCTTTTAATTACGAATAAATTTAATAAGATTGCTTATTATCTTAAGATCCCCCCTACAAATATTTAATAACTGAACAATAGCAAAAAATATTATAATGTAAAGAGGCCTGACGATGAAATGAACTTGTCGTCGGCCTGCTTCATTTTTAATCTCTCCGGGTGGCAATAGATTTTGCCTATGCGCTCAGTGCAGATCATGATCAGCCTGCATATCTATGTAGTTTGATCATGATCTCAATTGTTCACTATTTAGTCAGTAAATATTCAGTAAACACCCCTCTTCACAATGAATAGTATGATCCAAATTGAAAGATGGACAAGTCCATTCAAAAAATTTAGCAGGGAGAAGATTAATATCTTCATTTTTTCTCCACAATTCTTTCAAAGCTGTTTTATGCCATTTCTTCATATTGATTTAACGTCTGCACTTACACCCCTATCCTCTATAACTTTACTAGGGAAATTCCATAACGATAGCTCAGCCTATCCATTAAAAACCTTTAGGGTGAGCAGGATTTCACTAATCACTGTCACTCAAGTTAATATTTTGTTGTTGTATCATGGAACTCAAAGAGTCAAGCAAATGTTGCGAAAAAAAGTAATTTGGTGAGCAAAGAAGTACAGCAAAATGTGCGTAATGCCTTCTATAATTGTATCTTGATTAACGTACAAGCCAAAAATCATGTTCACTAGTAAGTGGAAGCTATGAAAATCTATAGAAGCGGCTACATTTAGACATGAAAATCATCAAGATACTGATATTAGGCCCACATTGACTCGGCTAATCATACAAACCCTATTGATCTAACCTCGTGAAAAACTGCTTCGATTACACTTGAATGGCCGATTACGTTTTTTCTATGGACGGTGCACTGGTAATTGCATCTCTACTGACTGATAGTATCGGATAAAATCGTACTCAAACTACCTGAACATGTACTTGAGAATCTGCGTCAGTAACTAACACCTACATGAGACTCTAAGTCAATTTGTTTTCTTGCGTTAAGCAAAAATAGATGTATTTAATTTTATTACAGAAGTTGCCATTTATACTGAAGTAGATCTATATAAAGGAACGCTATTATGTTTCAAGTCATTAGGGACAATTACAGAGATATTCTACGTACAACAGGTTATATAAAGAAACAATTCCCATTTTGCTAACGTTAAACCAAAAAGCTGACAGAAGCCATCTTATGAAGTATCAGAACTTAAATGTCAAGGTACGACAAAATTCTAAAACGACTGACATTGATGAATGGAATATGTTTTCTTATCGGTCATCATACTCAAGTCATCAATTGATTAATTGCATAATGAAAACATAATCACCCATGTGGTGCCATACTTGAAAGCTATTTACAAAGGAAAACAGTGTTTGTTGAATGTTAACGTATGTATATTGTCCATGCGTAAGACAGAACTTCTTTCTGAACAGTGCATGTCATGATTTAATGTATTAACATAAACTTGGGCAACAAGACCTGCACATATTCATGCAATTTAAATATCATTTTCAAAATATTTGGTACTGTAACAGTAATTATTTAACGATTATTTTTTCAAGTTGCTTTTTCTAAAACTTTCATACAGTGAAAGCATGGCCATGAACATCTGACACAATATTATCAAGTTTAGGATATAAAAAATTTGCATCAATTTCTATTAACCCTACTGTGTCTACATGTCAATTAAAACATATTCCTTTCCAAACAGCTGTATTTCGAAGCAGAAGACAAATACAATCTGGTCTGATCAGGATTTAATTGTTATCCTCTGCAAAACACCCCTAATTAAAGAAATAGTCTTGCCCAAATTTGAAGTCTGAAGTTATCTGGTTATGAATTAGTCAAGTACGTACTGTCTTAAAAGGTTGAAAATCGGTCTAAATTTGCCAATTTTTGCTGGTCCTTTTTCCATGACAGGGCTTTAATTATCCAGCTTTTTGGGGGGAAAAGGCCCAAAGTTGCCTAATGTTGGGTAAATGCAGTGTTTTTCGACCAAATTGGGAAACCAATATTTGCAAATATAATCACCTTTACCAGAATTATAATACAACAATGTTTCGGATACCTGGTGACCTCAAATGACTTCTGATGTACTGATCAAGCTTAATTGTTTTTTGCAGAACTATTAATATCAGAATCCCACAAGTCTGAATCATTGAGATATACTAGCATTACATAACTAGAGTTGGGATAAACTAGAAAGTAAATTTTTTTTGTTGGAATTAGGAAAATTGAAGGCTACGGGGCTGAAATTCATTCTCTGGTTGTTATGGCGAAAAAGCCCTACATAAACGTATCTGGTATGATGTGAAACCTAAGTTCTTTTAATTAAATGATGTGTTTTTTTGTGTTCTATTCATCTATCATTGAACTATTTCAATCAAGTAAAGATTATTATTTAACAAGTTCTGCCAGTTCCACTTCAAAACTATAAATGTTCCCCTGAGAATTGGTGCCATTGGATATAAAACTGTCAATATTTTCAAATGGGAAATGAGTATTAGTGATGCTGGATTTCAGTTCAATAATAATCAACTCTGACTGAAACAAGTAGAAATAATTAATACACCATATTTGTCTTTATTGATGTGAGAGAGTATAGAAGTCTACAGTTGGTGTTTCTGAATTGTCAAAATGTTTACAAAAATTACTGAAAAAATATTTGAAATCCTTTCACATCCTTTAATATTTTGGTTGTCATTTTAATCTAGATGTAGTTGCTAACTAGAAATGTGTACACACTAGACAAGGATGCCCTGCTACATGTATGTGCTTTTAGACAAAATAGTGTGGTTGGCTTGCAATAGGATTTTGCAAATCATACATATTTATCTTTTGCATACAAGCATTGACCTTTGCACAAGAGGTGTGGTTCTTGCCAATGACACATCGTCTTTTTATGGTAAATGCTTGTGCCAAATTATTTTGAATTACCATCCTGTAAAACAAAGTTATGGATGTCAACTCATGGGTTATGTGGAATATAAAACTGGCTTCATTTTTGCCTTTTTCTTTTTATTTTAATTTAAAATGATCGTTAAGGCTCAAGCTTTAACTGAACTTTTGAGACACAATTATGTAGACTTTTGCAAATCCAATGCGCCACAGCCCAGTCGGTTCAATTTGTTCTGCTTGTTTATCACATATTTCAGTCGACTTTTACGACGCTAATTTTAGACCTGCGCTATCTCCCTCCCCTATGAATTTGTAGCTTCATGCAATGCCGTCAATTAAAGTATTACTTTACCAATTAAGACTGGAATTATTCATAACCATATTTGCAAGCTTGATTGAACAAATCAACATACATCTGTTCAATTCATATGAAATCATTTAATCTCAATATGCTTTGAGCACCATGAAAAAAGTCTTTATGCACCATTCTCTGCAGACGCGGTGATGACTGATTAATCCTAAATGATATTAAGTTTCCCTGTATTAATGATATCGTCTAAAAGCAAAGGAAGATGTCTGTGCACTGTTAATTCATCAATATATAGTTATATATACATCATGTTCAGCTTTTCAGCTGCATAATTTCAGCATAAAATTTCAGCGGAAAGAAATCAAAGTCACTATAATATTCCCCTAGCAGAAGAATGGTTCACTCTGAGACTTTCACTATTTCCTACAAGTCAAGCAAAACACTTGTGGCTTAATTTTTATTTATCTTTATTTTATACTTAAATCTGTGGCACAAGTTTGAGCTACCAATCTGACTCTTCAAGTGAGGGTTGACTACCAAACTGTCATAAGTCCTTCTTTATTTCATATAAGTTACAACAGTTTTGCGATCAACCCTCGAATTTAATGAGGTAGTTTCTAGCAAAGGATGGGTGTCTATTATTGTCTGTCAAAGTGACCACACAAGTGACTGTTGAATTTAGCAATTTACATCTAAACGAGAGTTCAGCCATTTGTGATTACTTTGCAAACCCAGTCAGTACTGCTCTTACACTAACAAACACTCGTTAAGTATAATAATTATTGTTAACATGTATATACAATGCATCATCGTATCTTTAACTTTCTCAGTTCACGGCTTCGCCTTTACCAAAATCTAGTTGGGTACGGCACGCTATTTACTATTGGTATTCAATGTAAGGGAAGTCACTGCTTTGAACTTGAAGAGCTCAAATAAACTATTTTTGTTACGGTAATTTTTCACAGGCTTAAAAATATTGATTTACCAACTTAACACATGATTTCATTATAATTCGGCAAGCTCAGAATCTTAAAATGTCTCTTAAGAATGTATATTGTTACACCCCCTAGTGTATATATACACACTCAGTCTTGTACATTCCAAATATTGATTACAGCTATCAAGACCAATAATACCACAGTCAAAGAAAAAACTAGTCTTTACGCGGAAAAAGTTAATACTTACAACTTGTATACCACTGCCATAAAAATCACAAATGATTTCTAATCATTTTAAGTGAGTAGGATTTTTCAGTTCCCCAGAGATTTTTTAAATGACGTCCTAGCAATAACACACAAACTTTTATAGCTCTGTCAACTACATTTAGCTTGTAATATGTCATACGAACAACAGGTTATACATTTAGGAAGCCAATAGGAGAGAGAAATGATCCTCAAATGAAATTAGATACCAAAATGACTAATAAAGAAGAACGATTCAACAAACAGCTGATCTACAAAACAATTTTGTGTACCACTCTTCAAGTTTTCTAGAAACATCTCTAACCTGCAGCATAAATAGCTTCCCAGCTCACTTTTACTTCAATAGAAAAACAAAGCTGCCCAATTTACAGTTTTACAGGCCAATGATGAATATTGACTGTAAATAGCAGTCTATTCAGAATTTAGATTCAGAAAAAAATCTCAACCCCCATATTTCAGACGCAGTTAAAATTGCAACTACGCAAAACATACTCATAAAATGCCTAATTTAGATTTTCAATCCGTCACAAATGTCTTGTATTTTGCAACAATTCATTGCCTTTAGGAACACTGATAATTTAAAATTCAGGTGCTCTTGTGTTTTACGCAGTGCAGTAATTTAGTAAAATGAATAATTAATTGTTTCATGTATATTGTTTCCAATTTCTAAAATGAATTGATTTTGCCATAAAGACTGAATTCCTAGTAGATTTGTGTGATCGATAGTAGATTTGGGTGATTGATAGTAGATTTGGGTGATTGATAGTAGATTTTGGTGATTGATTGCAGAGTCTTGAAAACAGAGTAGGGTATACAGCTAAAACCTCAGCTTTCTGTGCAACATCATAAAGCAACTGCTATAAAAACACTATAAACTGTGTCTATTTCAATTCCTGCAAGTTTTATTTGCCCCCACCATTTTAAACATTCATTAAACGAGGACTTTGTTCTTTTTTGTAGCGTCATTGTCACAAATTTTATTAGTCACACAATACAATTCCTATCTAGGGAACTAAATTAAATGCCTTTTAATCTTGTCCATGTACCTGTCAACTGTATGAAAAATTCCTAGTTCAACTACAGTATAAAACCATCCAAGTTACAACCACTGTTCTCAAAATTTTAGGAATACATGTACTACACATCGTAGATAAATAAGCTCTGCTAAATTTCTTAAATGGACTTGTCAAACTTTTAAATTGGTTAGGACCATCTATTATTCATGGGCCAATCGCTGAAAATTAACTGACTGAATAGCAAACAGTGCAGATCATGATCAGATTACAAGCTGATCATGATCTACATACGTCACTAAAGTACAATCACTTTTGGAAAGCAGGGTAGGAGTTGATGTTACGGCAATCACACCAGACGACGTACACAGTTTAAGTTTTATACAGCCTAGAATATACTGTATTATTATAAGTACAACTAACTATATCCGTCTTTTCATTGGTGCAGAAATTGTTATTAATAACAATATACGCAAACAAGTACTGAGCGTACAATATAATGCGAAATTGGCAAGAGGGTAGTACCTTTATGAAAATCTTGTATTCTTAAGCCTAAGCTAAACCAATGGAATGTCTTGGCTCTGAGATGGCTGAATTGTGCAACAATAACTTAATATTCCATTCACAGACAGAACCCCACATTCTTTGCCAGCCTTAATGTACGAGGTATCAAATATATTATGATGTAGTACTTAGTATGAATGATAGATGTGTTTTTGTGAAGTATATATGACAGTACTCCGCTGAGTCAAGTATTTTGCATTTGTGTGATATATTCCATTAACTGTGTTAAATAATTCCAATAAGTATTGTCACCTACATTTGTATTTCTATGACTTTTGTACGAGAAAAAACATTTTACTGATGTTGATCACTCCAGGATGTAGTTATTTGTTGACTTATCCAAATAATTATGTAAATCCATATTGTTATAGCAAGTGTTTTATATCATGTATATAATGTGGGTTCCTAGTTAAACCGAATAAATCAAAACCAGAAATTTGTTTGTTTTCTGTTATATGTAAATGTGTATATATTGTTAGACGCAACAAGAATCAAGCTACTAAATACTCTCAAGTACCTAACCAGTCTTGTATGGACTGGTCCTCAACTGCCATGTGTTAAAATAAGGCCCAAAAATACACCAAAGGTGATTTAACCATGTAACAGTGCAGACAAGTTTGTCACAAACGATACATCTGTCATGAAAAAAAGTTCTAGATCCCAATGAGAAATAATACAAGAACACTATAAAGTGGCTGGGAATCTGAGTGATCAGTTGTCCAAAAGTGGCCTTGTTACATCTGATGCAACTTTAAGAAATAATTGCTGATGGCCAAAAAAACAGGGTCAATAATGAAATTACAGAATAACAACACATGAACATGCTCATGTATTGATATATTATGTTAACAAGATTTATTGAGCCATGACAATTTCTACTAAAGTTCTTCCAGAAACCATTTTTTGCAGAAGAACAGACAGAGTTTAAAAAGCTTCATAATTATGTTGTGAAGGGAGGCAATCATTTGGTACAGTATCTAAACAAGACTAAATAGTTGTCTTTTCAAATTAATACTCAGACTGATGCATTTTTTACTTCTCTTTTCTTATGTGATTTCAGTTCTTGTCAGGTTTCAACACTAACGCAGTCCCGCGATCCCAAGGACACCAAAATCTTGGGAGGGACTCCTTAACTTCCAAGTCAGTTGTTTCATCGGGACTCCTAAGTTTTTGGGTAAAAAACAAAAGTTCTGTAAATAATTTCGGGAACGCTTGATTTCACATATTTGTACATATATTTTTAACAAATGGACGCTAAAAATTCGGATGACGAATTCACAGGATGCATTAACTGTTGTGAAATGGGTGTCAAAAATCAAGTTTTTTTCAAAACCTGTGCAAACCGCTATCATGGTTTTAAAAAGCAGTAAACAAGTTTCTTTTTTTTTTACAAGTACGGTATTACCCCCGTTCAAATGCCCCTTGGAGGGGGGTTACATTTTTGATCCAGGGGCTTTTATTAGGGACCCAAAATTATGTTTTTTGGTTGTGGTTTAAATCAAAATTTTTGACCCTGATGACATTTATTCCAGACCCAAGTTCAAACTAAGAGAAGTTCAATGAAAGTAAGTGTTGTGTCTTCTATATCTCATATTTTTCACTGTATTAATCCATATTAATATGGATTACTGTGTTCATATGCCTGTCTCCAGACATGATAAGTCAATTTTTTCTTTAAAAAAAAAAAGGTCGGAGGGTCTAACTACCTAGACTTTTGGTGTAGGTAGCAATATCTATATTATCATTATTATTATTTAATCATAGGCTGATTTCTCTTTCTTTTTTCAAAAAGATTGTCATATGATACTTATTTTATTCAAAATTAGAAGTGGAGAAATCTAGAAGAAAATGGTCATTGTCAAACAAATTCATAAAAAAATAAATTTAATCATGAAATGCATCAATGTGCAATATTTTATAAATAAAAAAAAAAATATAATATAATTAAAAAAATTTTTTTTTAATTTTATAAAAAATTAAAAAAATATATATTTTTTTTATATTATGATATATACCCTCTCCCTCACAAACTTCCAAACTCATAAAAAAATAAACTTATCTTAAGGGGGGGGGGGGGGGGGGGGGGGAAAAGGGGGGGAAAAATATTCCCCCTACCTATCCACTGCATTCATGAAATGCTTATATAACAAGTTGTTCACAAAAACTTGTCTCCCCTTGACCTGACCTTTGAGTTATGACCCCAAATTATAACAGAATTCACAACGTCACTGGAATATCACATAGGATCATCAATAAGCGAAGTTTGAGGTCTTATCTAAAGAACCATTCTCAAGAAAGCTTGACAAGCAATCAGTATATACTTGACCTTTGATATTATGACAAAAAAAAAAGAGGGAAAAAAACCCTCAAAAAAACAAAAATCTTATGAAGTTTGGGGGGTGTGGGGCAAAAGGAACTCTAGTTATACCGCTGTCCCATCACTAACTTTGAATACCCCAAACACAATAGGACTCTGCTAAATTGAAACTGTTCATCTAAATGTATTCAAGAATGGGCCCTGAGTAAATTGTATGAAATGAGAAATTGTCCAACGGTCACTTACCTATCCTACTGAAAATAAAGTATACTTATCCATAAGTTTAAGGTCTTAGGTCAGAGGACTCTGATTATAATCGGAGAAATTGGTCAACTATCCCAGACCTCCTACCCCAAAATAGGGATCATCAGCCTTAGACCAATCATCCTGCAGGACAGTTCGGGGGCTGTAGGTCAAAAGGACCTTTTCCTCCAAAGACTCCACCCACCCACCCCAAACCCATATCCCTCCACCAAAAAAATTGGGAGTGGGTCAAAATGCTCTAGTTTTTCGGGCGGAACAATGAACACTTTTCCACGACACGACGGCGGCACGCCCCCGAGGTGGGGGTATCTTCGGCTGTAAAGGTTAATGGTGGTACTTTCCCCTCCCCTCCCTAAGACGTTCCTTCAAAGACCTTTCCTCCAAAGACCCCCATCCCAAACCCATATCCTTCTAAAATATTGACAAAATGCCCCTAATATATTATTTAATAAATAATTATTACCATATAGTTAAAAATAGGTTTGAAATATTTGATGGTTTGGTGAAATAAATGACTTAATTTTATATAAATATATTTTTCGAAGTAAAGGCAAATGAACACACTGAATGTTAGAATTACTTGTATCATAATGGTATAAACTGTATGATGTTCCCAAGGGCAATAAGTCATGTAAGACTAGCATTAGAACTTTGCCTTTTTCTACATAAATATAAGAAATTTGAAAAAGAAAACACGTTGGTTTTACAAAAAGCCATCTTTCTTACAGAACAAATTTCAATTCGAACAAACAGAAGGTTTTTGAGAAAATGGAGTTTTGCTTTTGTTAAAATAGACCCACCACTTCCTCCATTATGACAATATGTACATGAAAATCTCATTTTCTCTAAAACTGTCTTTTCGTTCACTTTAAAATTTAAATTTGTTTCGTAACAAAGATAGCTTTTTGTAAATACATAGTTCTTTCTTTCAAATTTCTTATATTTAGTTAGAAAAATGCAAAGTACTAATACTAGTACTAGTTTTAACTGTCCGTAAATTATTTTATCCGAAATACATGCAATTACGTCGGTCAGTTTAACTGCACAATAATCCGTTTAAAACTATTCAAAATGTCATAATGTGAAAATAAAAACATACACAGCTAAGAAAATTAGTGATAAATATTAAGCGTTTTGAGTTGGTTTTATACCAATTGAAAATTGAATCGACACAACAAAATGGCGACCAGTGCGTGGGTTTACCAGATCTCGGAAATTGTGAAGGCTCTAGCGAAAAAACAAGATCTTATTCATAAATGTCTATAAGTCACTATAGGAGGTTTTAGTGTGACGTCACAGCTGGGATTTTTCTTTACTAAAACAAGCAAGGCCGTCAACTGTATTGAGTTTGGCCATATGCCGAGTGTGTATTGATACAGTAGATATTATTTATCCCCAAAATAAACTGAATTTTATCAAGTTTCTTATAAGTTTTGAAGGGGAAGTGAACAAATCATTTCCAATATAATATATATTTGTTAGTTGTTGCTATCCTAACTTTGATCAGGCTTTGTGAGATTTCTTATCTTCCACCTTCCATTTCTCTTTCCTTCGCTAATTATTCTCTTTCTATTTTAACCCTTTTCTCTCTTTAGTATTTTTTTTTTTAAACCAGCACGCTTTACATTATACAGGAACATTTATTATTATACCTAAGATCCATGCTTTGATATAATCTAGACAATCTACAGCGACTGACACATGTATGTGAAAATGACACTTCCTAATAACTGTTGTATTAAAATATTCAATAACACATGATAAAACATGTCTAATTAATTATGTATTATCATAGCTGAGCAACTGCTTGTTTGATACGCACACACACTAGTTTACCTCTGCAATTACTCATTATTTCAAAATTTTATATTATGTTTGATGGCATGTTGTTTGATTAATTAACAAAGTATAATTTTATGCAGCTTAGTGGAAAACCTCAAATTTAAAGAAATTAAAACAAAGACTAGAATATCGAAACAAGATAAACATTTCCTTTGTTTATGACATTTGTTCTCGCTACAAAATAAAAAAGAAACCCAGTAATCTGAAATTAAAAAGTATTTTGTCTTATCTGGGCCCTGATATCACGGGTATCATTTAACTTGGTCATAAAATATTATGACCCAGAAATTGAAATTAATAGAATTTATCAAGTAGATCCAATCAAAGTTTGATGTGTGCCATATGCCACGTTCTGTAATTCAACCAAAGTGGTAGATAAAGTTCTCATAGATCTATAACATGTGACCAATTAGTCTATAAACAGGATGTTACATGCATACATGCCGTTCTCCCAAATCCAAGTTATATTTGCAAATTTTGCCTTGAAGGGACATAGATACCCACTTAAGCCTAGTTTGAATCTACAGTGGCAGCACATGATCATTTGATAGGTATCTCAATATATGTGAATTGTCGGAACATATGATTAGCCCTATGCGTATGTTATACCACGTCAGGACAAGGTCTTTCATAGTTATATTTTAAGGTCTTTTTGTTGGTCAAATTATTGGAAAGTTCAATATACGTAGATTTAAAGTTTCAATATTTTCATTTTTTCAATGGGGTAACCGATGTTTCACGTCATCAGAGGTTTTAAATATGAAAGCCTGGTAGGATGTATTAAATATGATTATGATAAATGTACTACATGATGTAAAGATTTCTAGCCAGTTGAAAGAAATACTTTTTTTTGCTTTGTATCCAGATCAGACAAAGAATTTTTTTTTGGAATTTTGTTTGAGTATGAGGAAATTACCCGAAATCAAGGTTTAAATGTGCCTAAAATTGACTCATTGTTAACACTAATATAAACATGTCATGTATCTCCGTTTATCAACTTAAGTCATGTATGGTTATATGATTAATAAAAAAGTTATTTGCTGCTGGAAAGACCTTCCATCTCCGTGGCACATGCATTGTGTATCTCTACATGTAAAAGTAGTTATTTGTTTTCTGTTAAGTGTTTAACACTATTTATAAAAGTATATAGTTTACAAATAGTGTTTTATAAAAAAAAATTTGCCGCAAAACGTGGAGTCTGAAAAATTGTAACAAGATGTAAAATATGTGCAATTAGAGAGGATTTATTCGGGATCACATACATACACGATCATCTTAAGTGGTCATCTATGATGTGTGACCAATTAGTCTATAAACAGGATGTTACATGGATTAATTAAATCAAAGTTATATCGTCCTTTATGTCCTTGGGGACAAGATACCTTACTGGATCTCTATGGCAACATGTCATTTGTTTGTCTCACGTCAGGCGTTGTGAAAATATATATAGCACAGTGTCATGTATTATATAGCTTTAGATTCTTCATGGTTTCTAAAGTTTAATTTGACACTATTCATAAATAAATGTACACTTCACAGACACATATGATTCTATGACTTCTAATAAACCTACTTTTTTAATGAAATTAGAGCAGGGATCACATTACCCAGACTAATAGGGAAATATTCCCTCCAGAATAAAGCCTCAACCTTTCTTTAAATAAAATATTATAAGCAGGATCACGCTAGCCGCAGATATTCTTTCATAGAGAGAGGGAAAACGATAAAAGAAGTTACTGCCTCTATAAACAGCCAGAATTATAAGCATTGTAATTGGTCTTATTAGGGAGAAAGATTTCTCACGAAACTAGGGAGAAGTTTGTAAAAATGGTTGATAACTTTTAGCAATGTGTAAACCACTTATAAAATATCAACTGCAGCAAGACCCCCCCGATCCGTGTTTTTCTAACACTTGAACAAGCAGTGGTCGGCAAAAATATTCACTTTGCATAAATAAAAAGTGTGAACCATATGATTAAAGAACTAATTTGGGGGGGGGTGGGGGGGGGGTTTTGCATCTATAAAAAGCCTAGTTGATAATTATAAGTCATGTTGAAAATTAATAATGGTCCTTATTGTTCCCAATCTGACATGCTAATCCGTTTAATAATCGATGTTTACTCAACTATTAAATTGACAATAAACATTACACATGTCAAAATGCACATGTCAAGCTTTAAATCGCTATGTTCTCTCGCCGCTTTTGATTGGTTTACATTTTTTTAATGACCAAAGAAAGCTGATTTAACTAACGGTAGCGAGCAGGCAGTGCGGTATCGAGATTGACACACGAAAACATTGTCAATGTTAAAGAAAATTAGAGCGACTTTGTTTTCGCTTTTCTATGCGTTAATGGCGAAATGGCCACAGATACGGCGACTATTTCGCCCACGTCGCCCTCAAACGTGATCCCTGTATAGTTAACAAATTGATATATCATGTTTTTATATTTATAAAAATATTGCGGGCAAAGTTGGGAGTCTGAAAAATTCTAATTCTAACAAGATGTATTGTGTACAATTAGAGGATCATCTAAATTTTTTCCATTTATGTACAGCAACAAAATATACTAAGCACTATGTGAAAATAATGATTATCGGCGCTAATTAAATAAAAAAGAAGAAAAGATTAGGGACACTTTTGTCAGGAAATTGAATAGCAAGTAGCCTAGGGAAAACGTACATTGTAAAGTTACATTCTTTTGGCCGACTCAGTTCAAATTCATACTTTCATATCTGACTTTATAATGAAAACTATAAATTTATAAGCATCAATGGCAACACAGACACTGCATATAAAATAGATTTAGTTTCAATTAATAACGTTTATAGCCTAAAATATGAACTGCTGTACAGTCAAATGCTCTATTTCGCTTTCATTTTGGCCGATCAATTGACGGCCAGTCAATGCCCTTGCGCACGAATGACATCGCATCGGGGATTCCTAAAACCTCCTATAATGTTATATCCTAAAATACAAATTGTCGTAGTCAAATGCTCTATTTCACTTTCATTTTAGGCAATCAATTATTTACTAAAACCTCCTTATCTCCAGCATCTATTTACATATATGGCCCAAAAAGTGCCTCGAGGGTTACTGTTTTAGCGGTAACGAGGGGCCCCTATCTAATCTCCAGTGTCCCACAGTAAAAATTTCAATAAGCGTCCAATAATCCTGATGAAATTTTTCACGTTCAGGAGTTTTTCAATAGAACGGCATCGTGTCAGATACGTTTTTTATATTCTATATATAAATTACAATTACATCATTCTACTTCAAAAGTTTACAGGTACAACAAACATAATTACTATGAAAATCCTACCTTTAAGTGCCAGTAAATGTTCCTTTTCTCTACTGCCTTCCATTTTGATCTTGATCAAAGCACAGGATAATTCCCGTCCTATATAAGCTAATCGTCCGGTAACCGGACGACTCGATCTTTTTTGTCAGACCATCCGTTAAACTGGCATGTCTAGTGCAATTTGCGTTCCGGTAAAAGTAGTGTAAGTATATATTGTTTTCTAAATTCTCCCAGTTTTTTTAAGTTTATTCTTATTGAATTTATTAAACAGCATTCTTTTCCTCGTAAATTGCATTTTTTAGAGTTTTGTTCCTGAAGGGTGCTGGTTTTTGTAATACCCTTTTACTTTTTATAGACCTGTGCATGTTTGTCTGCAGTTTCAATTAAGATACTGCTAAAATCATTATATATTCTGTTTAAACCGTTATGACTAGAGTCCAACTTTAAAAGATTGGAACTTAGATCTGAATTAGAATCATCCACACTACAATATTGATAAAACTTCTGTAAGGGTAAAACTTATTTTCTGATTTTTGAGTCTCTGGTTTAAATTAAATGCCTATGAAATTGTGACAGTCTCTGAGTCCGCAGTCAAAATTGCAAGTACTACCAAGTAGATTTTTGCTGTTTGTCAGCATTACATCAATCAATGTGCGAGTAGTTTTGTTACTGAAGCACGTTGGTTCAGAGATAACATTTTCAAGGTAGAAAATATTACAGGACTTTCTTGAGGTCTTACATTTATCATCTATTAGCATATTATAGGTAAGGTCCCCAATTATCAAGATGTTGTCATTTTTGCAGACCCCTTTATCGATATAGTGCTGTAAATATATTCTTGAAAAATATGATTGTTTGTAGACGGAGGCTTATAAGTACCAAAATTTATCCATTTGAGATTATCAAAATTTACCTCAACATATATAGATTCTAACTGTTCAAATTCTAGGTTTTGCTTTCTTTCTCCTGCACCGCCACCGCCATTTATTGTTCTGTTTGCCCTCAACAACTGAAAATTGAGAATTTGGACAAGAGTCATCATTTTTTGTTTCAGCTATAAAAAGAAGACTAACTGAGTTCTGTAATAAAATTTCTTGCATACTGTAGAATTTGTTTCTTAAACTGTTAATATTCAAATAACCGCATATTAAACGTCTTGGGTGTAGTTTTCTCAAATTTGTAAGTAGTTCGAAGTTGTTGATATGTTCATAACAGTTAATGGAAATAAAAGAATTATCTACTGATGAATAGGACTGTTCAAAGAAGCTGTTGGTGAAATGAATGTTTCTGCACTGGGAGCATAGCCAAGGGTCATCATTGCTGGCCAGATATCCGTACTCTACTGGCGCTATATCAGCACATTCGATGTGCCATGCACCAAAGGTAGCATACTTCGCAAAAGACACTGTGGTTCTTTGCGACAGGTTTGCGACAGCCTCCACATGGAAACTTCACTGGTCCTGGATTTGTTGCTATATCTCTAGACAGTAGTATGATATACAGTTTACAGCAAAATTTTAATGACACTGAGATTGATTTCACTCTCCGAGTATGGTAGAAGTGGTAGTACATTTGATAGGACTGATTTGGTAAAGCATTGTTGCTTAAGCAATAGCTGACATCAGCTGGATTATGTTTTTGGTTCGTTGTTTCAAGTGTATTCTGTGAGTCCGATGTATTTATGTTTCCTGTTACTTCAAGTTGGGTGTAACTTACATCATCGTATATTAGTATAATGTTTGTGGCCAGTAGATTTAACAAAAGTTTTGTCCAGCCATGCTTCCGTGTTCATATTTAGTGTCAAGGTCACCAGAACTCTGTGTCGCATACACAGGTGGTTGAACTTTTTTCATACTTTTACATTAACCAGGCATGATTTCGAAAAATCTCGAATGAAGTGATTTGAGGCTTTACCCATATATGTGTTATGCCTGTGAATTGAAAATTTGACACAGAAACTGTGTACGTCAGTCGCTCGAAAACGGTTTGAAAAGCACATTAACTTTTTATACCACCAGTTACTCGTCCTAAATGGTAGTTCTGATTGGAAATTATACCTAGACAGTATGAATGGATGCAAACCACTTACCCGAAAAATAACAGAAACGGGTGCGCATTTGGAGTGCCGGAAGTTGCTCATACAACTTTTACCGGAACGCTACTTGCACTCCACATGCACGTTTAACGGGCGCATTATTACGTTTTGCTTGAAAGCAGGGGCTAGACCAATATTATGTATATATACTGAACAAAATTTCTAAACGTTTTTTCTCTTTGGAATTGTCAAAAGAAAACCCGTTTATTAGCACAGTATATTACAATACCAAAATCAACATATAGTATGTAAACATAACATAAACAACGTATGATGTAGATATTGTCCATATATTTAATGAATATCATATCAGCAAAACTTTGTAGATAGTTCTTTTAAAAAGTTTTTTTAAAAAGTGCTGTTTTCTGTTTTTATTCTTTAAATGTTTGTGCAACCAATAAATCATAGTATAGTGTTCTAGTCATATTATGGAATTTCTGTCGGTGGTTACTCATAAAATACGTTTTGTAGATACAATAAGACTATGTAGTATATTAATACTTTGATACGCTGTCAATTTTATATCCTATCACTATGCTTTTAAGATTTATAAAGGATTTTGAGAAAACATCCGATATCAATAGCCAAAAGTCCGAAAGATTGCTGCAGTCTAAGAAAAACTGATCGTAGTGTTCTACGTTATTGCAGTGGTAACATAACGGATTCGCGTTTATCTTCCAGGTGAAAAGATTACGATTTGTAGCAATGATATTATTTAAAGTTTATACTTAAATTGCTTAATTTCATTATGTATCATAATTTTGTTCAGAACAATCCATATGTCTAACAAATTTGTATAAAAAGAAGACATAGGGAATTTAGTTAAAGGAAGATATTTGAATGGATCTAGGTTCACGTTGACGATCAAAAGATTATTTCCATATTGATTCGAGAAGAAAGATGGTATGACTTTCCAATTGGCTATGTGCGTTGTAATAAAAAATTTTAACCCATTTTATCTTCACTGTTTTTAAAAATATGTACAAAATGTATATCTAATTTTTAAAAATTTCTAAAAGTCTTAATTTTTTATTTAAGTCTATGAGAATAAAAACAAATATAAACAAACTTGTTTAATACACACGTTTTATACATTTTATTGCAAACATTCTTAGAAAAATTTCATTTCATTAAGATAAATAATTCATGTAGAATAAGTATGTTGTATTTGGTACCCTGAATTTTAACACTCACAAAATGTTGTCAAGGAGAAAATTTTTAATTAAGTATTCTGTTTGTCAACCATTTGCAGCAATCACTGCACCTCGACCTCCTTGAAACAACAAATCTGTGTATGTAATTTTGTGGGATATTGTCGGACATCTGCCGAATATCACGTCAGAGTTCATCGGTATTACGTTGTTGGTGCGAATCTCTAAGCTTCCGCTTCAGCAAGTCCCACATATTTTCTACTTGATTAAGATCCAGACCATTTGCAGGCAAATCGAGAACATGGATGTTGTTATCTGCTAGCATATTATGGCAGTATGACAGGGTGCAATGTCTTGCATCAACATCATGTCCCGATTAGCTTGAATGTATTGTATCAACACAGATTGAATGATGTCGTTCTGATATCTCACTGCGTTTAAATTACATTGAATCGGGACAATTGGGATCATGGTTTGCATCGAAACTCCTGCCAAGACCATCATGGAACCACTGCCGAACTGATCAGCATCTGTGTTCCGCTCTCCCCTATGTCGGACGCGTCAATCGGTCCCACGGAGCTTCATTCTGGTTTCCGCCACAAATTAAACATTAGCCTAGTCAGCTCTAGTAAACCTTATGTTCCGTCTCGCCAATGCTAACCGAGCAGCCTTCTGCCTTGCCGTCTGTGGGCTATATGCCTCGCAGTTAAGGTAAGAACCTTCCGTGGACGAAGGACTCGAATACCGACGACCCGGAGCGGGTTGCGAACCGTCTGTTGGCTAATTGTCCGGTTGTGCGTACCGACTGTCCGCATTGCCGTTGATGTAGCCGTAGTTAACCGGCATAGATGTGATAGAATCACATACCTATATAAGTGGCGAGTTGTTACTCTCCTCTTTGGCCTCTGGAGGATGTCACACACACACACTTCCGGTTCTTCTAAATTTCTCCCACAACTGTCGGATACTCGAATGTCGCATATTGAGCAGCGGCGCAACACGAACTAATGATAACTTGGTGTCAATGGTGAGGACATAATTTATTATAATATTATTTCTCACATTCTGCCGAAATGTATTTATCAATTTACAAAAAACAGTCATACCTGCCAAATTTGGTTACCAGCACCAATCATGGCCCTGGTCCGCTCTTCAGTGGTCATCTTCGCCATCCACGTGTATTGCATTTAGGTTATATTTAGCGCTAAATTCGCAATGCACGTGAATCTCGTGCCAAAAGTCGCTAGTCGTACTCATTGTCTCGCGCATTCAACCGTGACAATGAAATATCATTTTCTTTGTAAAATTCGATAGAGTTCTATGTATAACTCTGGACTTCAAAATGAATTTGATAAAATCGACGTTTAGAAATTTTGTTCAGTGTAGGATCGGAGTAAAACCTTTGATTGTTTATATATTTTGTATTTAGTACAAATATCTACTATTTACAACTATGCTGATACCTAAAAATAAGCTGGCAGATATTGGAAGGGTCGATTAAAATAAAGAAGGAAAAAGGCATGCGGTGCGTTAGAAGTTTCGTTTCGAAAGAAAAAAAAATACAATAAACAGAAATTAACTATCCGAAAAATTAATTTATTGTATTCTCATATTTGAAGGCAACTCCAGAACGCTTTCCATTGTAAAAAATTCAAAATGACATTTGGGGATAGGCCTGCCCTAAGTGGCAGTGAAGATTCAGTTACCATGTCTCTCATTTTTGTGGTTAATTTATGGTATACACTGTTCATTTAGCAGTTACGTGAATGAGTAACTTGATCTTTGGAACTTTTTCATATCCGAAATTATGTGGGGTACCATACCAACAAGTATCAGACATCTTCCTTCACTTACAACGCGTTGCACCCGCTATCTTAGCAATCAATTATAAATTTACTTCTACAAAATAAGTACAAATATATTTCCGCACTAACTTTTGGACTAAATTTTTTAGTGTCTGTCGTTTGAAAAGAAAGTTTCAACAATTAAAACAATTTTTGTCTTACTTTTGTCATATCTAACTTTGCTCGAAAATAGACTTTTAAAAATATGATTGTTAAATTGAAATGTATAACTAGTAAATCATATTTGTTTGATATTTCTCTATCAACGGTATGTTATTGTTGTTGCATTTTAATTCTTCTTTTACATTGTTGAAGGCCATATGAAAATAAGATGTAAGTACATGTTGTAATTAATATAAAAAAAACACAGCGGCAGTCCGTCTAAGTTTAATGACATGCGTTTGCAGTCTGTTTCTCAAATCGGCTTTTAAGTTGTCAATTTCTTTTGCCAAAATAGAAATCAAACAAAACGTCAACGAAAGCAACTAAATTTTCGAAATTATCAATATTTGAGTACATCGATAACTGATTTCGCAGGATTGGTTATCTGTAAACGTGAACAATATCTCCGGTAGTACCAGAACTCTGAACCTTTATTTCGCAAAGCGTCACCCACAAAAGCGAGTTCATGGGCAAGGGTAGTTCTAAGTGTCGTATTCTACTGACATATCCAGTGCATCTGAAAATACTTGCCTGCCAAAATCGGTACTTGTTTATAAGTGAATATACGGACATTTTCTGTTGTGTTCTCTTTTCTATACTGCCGACAGTGAACACGGATATTTTCGCTTATGAACTACGTTTTTACTTTCAAAGCCAATGGTTTCTCCCTTCCTTCAATTTTCGGAGTGGGTCGGAGTGTAGAGTCTGAGAAAAGATTACAAATCAATGAACAGGGACGTAGTTACTTCGGACATATATTTACATGTATTGCAATTATGTATGCCAACCCATAAAGTGTACAAGAAAAGCATTGATGCGCCATCTGAGGGAATAAATTAAAAGATTTTTAAGTGGGTAAAATTATTTTGCATCAAATAATATTGGTAAAATAATTCTGACAGATTTGTATTTTCTTTATTTTTAGTTTAAAAAAAAATAAAATAAAAATATGCAATTTGTTTCTTACATAACTTAATGTGTGATACCATTGTTAAATAAAGAAATTATTATTTCTATTATTATTATCATATGTATTATTTCAACATTTCTGTTGGACCAGGTTTTAATTTTATAAGTCTTTTTTCTTCTTCAAGTTTTGTTGTGGTATTGTGTCACATAAAAACTTTATCTGAAGAAAATACATGTAGATTTTATGTAGGTTTTACTGTTGGCACCAAATCCTTCCATATTCAAGCGTCACATAGATGTACAGTGTATAAAATATAGTGCCATTGTATATAGCAGTCTTAAAATTAATTTAATGATTGCAGCTAATTGTAGAAAGGACAAAAGGTAACATGATAATGGTGTTTGCCAGATATGAAGTCTAAATCTTTTGTTTACATATACAATTGTGTAAAAACATCAGTTACCAAAGGTTTGATGAAATTTCTACAGTTCCTGAGGATACTGAAAACAAAAGTAAGATATATGAAAAATGTTATAAAATAATGAAAACTGTTCAGCTGTGAATATAAAAAGTAGCCTATATTATGACAGCATTAACGTATTCTAGGTCTCAATAACAATCACCTTCTGATTGTGCTGAACACTTCAAAAATAAATTAGTTCAGTGTCCTGAAGTGTTTATCACAATCGGAAGGAGACTATGATTGATACCTATGTTGTTCTAGAATACATTAATGTTGCCATATGATAGGCTACATTTTATATTTAAAGCTAAACAACTTTCATTATTTTTTAACATTTTCACAGATTTACTTTTGTTTAGAGATTATTTTGATCACGTGATTCCCCACCGTGAACACTGTATATGGTTGAAACCTGCAAGCTGTTAACTAGAACATGGTCGGTACAATACAGAAAATATCAGAAAACTTTAAGGGTTGAAATTATTGAAGGTCACACGATCATCCGCTGTCTTAGTGTTGTTTTACATGTAGATTAAAGGTCAAATTGGTAGTTTGTAACATTACATGGTTCTTGTGCCTTTTTGGGATGGTTTTAAACGTGGTACCTTTATTTTTTTAAATTTTGTCAATAATATGACAAGAGAAAAACCATTATAATATGAAGAAAACAAACATAAGGAAAGAGCCAGTGTATTGTGATGAGTCACTATGTTCTTACAAATACAACACAATTTAATTTCACGTATATGAACCAACTTGATAGTGTATATTTTTGTAAGTGTCCATGGTTGTATAGCAGGAGAAACAAACATACAGTATTATTGTGAAATTCTTTCTTTCTTTCAGGAAGACCTCTGTATTTGACCATTAACCATTTAAAGCAGTCTGTTTAAATTCTAAAAAGATGTAAAACATTTCGATATCACCAGTTCCTGAATACTACGATTGATCGTTATTGGTGCGATAATACTACATGTACCAACGTTGCTATTTTTACCGAAAATACATGTTATATAATGATAAAAATAGATCTGGTTTTTTTCAATAATATTGCAAAAAAACAAGAAATGCATTCTGACAATACATTATTTTGAGGAAACGACACGAATACGAAAGAAAGCATACGTCACACTGTTTACAAGTAGATAAAGCACATTTCAATCACTATTCGATTAGTAATTCATTATCATGTCCAAGAGCTATTACACCAGAGCAATTTCAGTAAAAATCGAAACAAAAATTAAACATAGAATTCACATCAACTTAGTATGCCAATTAATATAACATGTAAATAAAAGTGGTGTTAAATACAATAAGAAACAACAATGTCTTCTTTGCAATTTTATTTGATTTTATTTTTCATGCCTACATTTCAAAATTTTAGGGTATAGATGTTGGTTTTGGGGCTTTAACGGTTAACGTAAGTTTGAAGACAGTTTACGATGATGCGTTTACTTCTAGAAATGTGTGTATTATTTTTATCACGTCATGTATATGTGAGTACAACTAGGGCCAAATAGGTGTATTGGTACAGCAGAATCCATACGGGTTACAATAGTCGCCACCTTGGACACAATCGGTATCAGTTACGCATCTAATAGGTGCACCGCCCGGTCCTTTCCTGGGTTGTGCCGGAACAGCTGACTCGAACCAGTTCCAGCAAATATAATCTGTAAATGTAAATTGATAGGTAATCTGTCCATAAAAGCTTTTGATGTCGTGTTCGCATCAAACGTACATACTCAATATACATCATAATTATGACGCGTACTGTGCATCTTTAATGTGTTCATTTCTTCTGTGTTATTATTTAAAAAATGTTCCTGGTTTTCAAACCGGTACAAACTGTGTACTTCGGAAATATTGAAAAAATCATCTTGCCAAAAAAAAAAACATCGGTGCAAATCGATTTAGTAAAAACATCCAAGATCCTCCAGAGAATTACAGGTTCATTTCAAGCTTAATACTATCATTGCAAACTCTCTTCTTTATATTCTTTATTTTCTTGTTAAACAGTTACGTTCTTCTCTATCCCCATCTTTAGTTTGACGAAAGCATAACTTACTTCGGCACACCATTTGACCTTTTTCGCATGTTCCTTTGTCATTTAAGTACGTAACAACATGCAAATTTGGACACACGCACCAGCTATACTCTCCGCAAGACTAAAAAAACAAAACGTATACTACAATTTTGCCGAATGGTTGTGAGCTTGATAAAATATCATATTCCTTTTATGGGATCAAATGAAACATTTCGAAGAAGATTCACGTTTTCTAAAAAAAGAATTCTTCGGTTGTTTGCCTTTGTCAAATACATAATATGATATTTTTTGCAGCTAGATCTACGAAAAGTTAGATGGAACTTTTGCTTTTGAATAAATGTCTAAATTTCAATGGTTAGACAAGTATCACAACAATTTGAAGCTTTGTACTTACAGATTAAAGATTTAAATACACGACAATTTTAATCGTCATTTTAATTAAATCAGATTACCTGAAAGTAACCCTTGTCTATACATCTATTATCCTCTGCTCCAACAGCAAGAACAGTAATCTGAAATATAAATAGACTGATTCATGAAGAAAATTTATACTCTTCTCTTACCGTATTTTTTTACACTTCTTCACGACCAATGTTAAAGAAATGAATTTGACATTCTTACTCTAAACGAAATAGAGGATCAAAGATTCGAACATGTTTTTATATGATTCTTCTCGAAATGAGTTAATGACCACATAATCATGTAATTTCATCAATTTTACTAACACCAACAGCAGACTTTTCCATTGTTATCATTTATAAAAAGTTACAATTTTTGTCTAGTCGTAGCGATTATGCAAAGGTAAAGAATAAAACGAAAGCAGCATATTATAATAGAGAAAAGGTTAAATTAGCGAAAATGAGCAAATATTCTCCACGAAAGTTTTGGAAGTATATCAAAAAGTTTAAACAAACAAAGAAATTAGATAATGATTTATGTATGGACGACTTTTTGCAACATTTCTGTAATATCTCAAACACGCCGCATTGTGATTTTAATCCATCAGACTATACGCAGTATAGAGATGAACCTATACACGTTGAGCAGTTAGATGCTCCATTTACTATTGAGGAAATTATTAAAACTATTACGTCTATGAACAGAAACAAAAGCGCTGATTATTATAATGTTGTTGCAGATTTCTTCATAGACGCTAAGCACTTTATTAGTCCTTATTTATGTACTGTTTTTAATAATATATACAATACAGGTGTATACCCGGAAGCTTGGTGTAAGGGAATTATTGTCCCAATACATAAAAAGGGAGATGTTACAAATCCATCTAATTATAGAGGTATAACCTTAGTTAATACCATGGGTAAAATTTTTTCTCTAACACTACGAAATAGAATTAATATATGGTGTGAATCAGAAGATATTTTTACAAATGCACAATTTGGTTTTCGCGATGCTAGATCAACAGCAGATGCAATTTTCATTCTTCATGCTTTAATACAAAAAGTACTAGCTAAAATTCTAAATTGTTTTGTATGTTTATTGATTATGAGAAGGCATTTGACACAGTTATTAGAGATGCTCTTTGGATAAAATTACTTGATACTGGTATAAGCTGTAAGATGTTAACAATACTTAAAGCAATGTACAGTTCTGTTAAGTCTTGTGTCAAATTGAATGCAAATATGAATATGTCCGACTTCATCGAAGTTACCATTGGTTTGAAACAGGGAGAACCATTATCTCCTCTGCTATTTATTTTGTTCTTAAATGATATTGAAAAATGTATAGATATAGATTCATTAACTGAAAATGATACTGATCTTCTATCGAAATATCTTTTATTGTTTGCAGATGATATAGTTTTATTCACAACTGATCCAATAAGTCTCCAGGAACAAGTTAACAATATTTATGATTATTCCTGTAGGTGGGGACTTAAAATTAATGTCAACAAAACAAAAGTATGTGTCTTTGAAAAACGTAAATCAAATGTGAACTTTGAAATAACGATTAATGGGAAACCTGTTGAAAGAGTTGACAATTTCGTATATTTAGGTGTTAAATTTACACATACGGGTAATTTTTTCTGCAGCGGTCAAGACACTACATGATCAGGCACTTAAGGCCTATTATAACCTTATGTCTTTGTTTGATAGAATAAAATTCGATGTTAAAACTAAACTTTATCTCTTTGACATTATGATTAATCCTATTTTATTGTATGGTTCAGAGGTCTGGGGAGTGTACAATTTTAAAGAGTTGGATAAACTCCAAATTAAATTTTTTAAGAACATTTTAGGTGTGCGTAAACAAACTTCAAATGTTTCTGTATATGGAGAATTAGGTAAATTTCCCCTTTCAATATTGTGCAAAGAACGAGCACTTAAATTCTGGATAAAGATAAAGAAAAATGTTAACTCCCCACTATTTGATACTTATATGGACCAGTGTACAAACATACCTGGAAAATGTTGGGCACAACAAATACATTCTATTTTGAATGATCTAGGTTTTTCATATCTCATTACTTTTGATAATAATTTAGTAGATTATTCTGGTTATATTTCGATGTTTAAGCAACGTCTAAGAGATCAGTACACCCAAGAATGGCATGAAAAAGTAAATGCATCACCTAAATTGGAATATTATAAAAAATTTAAGTTGAATTTTGGTTTTGAAAAATATCTATCTGATGTATTGAATGACGGATATCGCATACAAATGTCACGTTTTAGACTAGGCTCCCATTCGTTAGAAATAGAAACAGGAAGATATCATGGTATAGACAGGGAAAATAGAACATGTAAATTATGTAACATGAAGGTTATCGAGTCTGAATATCATTTTTTATTTTGTTGTCCTCTTTATGACTCCTTAAGAAAGAAATATCTGAAAAAGACATCATTTCCTACAGTAAATAAATTTGTTAATATCATGTCATCACATAAAAAGTCTGTGTTATTGAATGTAGGTAAAATGATATATTATGGATTTATGCATCGTAATGCTGTTGTAGAAAGTATGAATTCACGTTAGTTTTTGTTTTTCAATCAGTAGGTCACATTTATGCATGTTTTGTAAATGTACTTATATTATGCCGTAACGTTCTTTTTTTCAAATGTATTTTTTTTTTCTTTTCTGTTTGCCATATTTCAAATATGTTTATTGTATTGCCATAGGCAAGATATTTGCCGATTTGCAAATAAAGAATGAATGAATGAATGAATGTTATCGTGTGATATCCGCCCGTCTGTACCACAAGATTTAGGGGGAAAATGTTTGAAATTCGTTGAGTTGTGACTTAAAAAGTATTGTCTTAAGCTTTTTTTTAAGAGGATTATGCCTTTAAAAAATGAAGGTCTTTTTGTGCATTTTGGTCATTTCGCCTGGGAGGAATCCTTCTTGGTAAAATAAGACTGAGTGCTACTTTGCTACGAATAATTGTAACATCCAAAATTTCTAAACACATACACTTGGAGCCACTTCTAACCCGACACTTTTCCAATTCGATTTCTTCGAATACGGTTCAAGATATTTATTTCAAATGAAATATTGTGTTGTTTGGCAACACTATCTGTATAAAAATGATTAAGCCTTTCAACTGTGACGCACGGTTACTTACGCACGTGTGACAAGTGCGATTTCACCATTTTGCACAAGGAAATGTAGGTGAGCGAAAAATATCGATTTTCATTTTATTATTCTATAACGCAATTCAAACCGTTAATAGAATTTTGATTTTAAAAATCAGTCACTTCGAATGAATAACCAAGAGCATAGTCGCGAAATTGACATGTTGCTTGCCGGTTTATCACTCAGACAGTCACGTATATAAATGTATCATATTTATTTAGCAATAATTTTATTTGCAAACATATGCAGTATCAACCTGTTCACTATAAATCTTAACAAAGGTGGAAATTTATCTGTAAAACACCATTACACTGTATTTCGTTTCTTTACTCCGATGTACGGATTTTATTATGAATCGGCGAGTTTTCTCATTGTTGGGATTTCATGTTATGCCATTTTGTGAATTCGGATTTTACACCGATGTTTTTTATTTGTTAAGTTTTATATGGTAGATATAGTGGTGGTATCAGTGTGTATTACAAACAATCCTTAGGAAACAATGTTAAAATTGTGGAAAAAAACCAAAACGGAATTATTTGGATAGAACTTAGTAAGAACCTTTTTTCTTTTGAAGAAAATGTGTATATCTGTAACACTTATATAACACCTAACAATTCAGTACTTGTTGATAATCATGATTTTGATTTCTTTGAGCATATAGAATCAGGACTAGAAAAATATAAACTACTAGGTAAATGTTTTGTCACAGGCGATTTGAATAGCCGTACTTCAAATTTATCAGATATGTTAGATTATGACATGTATATTGATGCAGACGACAATATGGCGAACCATATATGTATTCCTGCGCGAATCTCTCGTGACCATGTGCTGGATAGAAATGGGAGGCGCTTGATCGAGCTCTGCCAATCAACGTCCCTCGTTATAGGTAACGGGCGAATGCATAGCGATTCCGATGTAGGCGAATTTACATACCATTCGTTAAATGGGTCGAGCGTAGTGGATTATCTTCTATTAAATATTCATGATTTTACCTGTATTTCCGATTTCCAGGTGTTACAACCAAATGAATTCTCTGACCACGCGGGCATATCGTTCAATATTTTCAGTAGTCAGACTTCACAACAAACGTGTAATGAACAGTTGAAAACAGAAACTATATTGAAATGGGATAGCGATAAAATAAATGATTTCATACAAACTCTGAAGAGTCAAGAAGATACTTTTAAAATTCTTACCGATCGTGTACATAACCATGAAAATCTCGATGAAATCACCGATTCCTTCGTCCATATCTTGAAAACTTCTGCCCAACAAGTGTTTGGACAAGAACGTAAAATAGGCATAGGAACTAGTAATTATAAACCAAGCCGAAGCAAAAAACCTTGGTTTAACGCCGAGTGTTTTAACTCGCGTACACAATTTAAGAAAAAGAGAAATTTATTTTTAAAGAATAAATTCGATAATGAACTGAGACAAGATTATATACGCGCCAAAAATAGTTACAATCGCACTTTACGAAACAATAGAAATAGATATAAACTAAGGGAAAGAAATACACTTACAAACCTTAGCAAAACACAGCCTCGCAAATTTTGGCAGAAAATTAAAAAACAATATGCTAAAGGGACTATAAATGCTAACGAATTAAATGTGTCCGATTTGTATACCCACTTTAAAACTCTATATAGCACTGAGGCACGTGCGAGTGAATTAAACCAGGAACCAAATCTTCTACAAGATGACGATTTGGACGGAATTATAAGTATCCCGGAAATACGAACAGCCGTTTTCGCACAAAACAACAATAAAAGCCCCGGCGAAGATAGCTTAATCGCTGAACTATATAAACACTCATTTGATATTATTTCACCGCTTTTATCGGCAACTTTTAACAAAATTTTCGAAAGTGGCGAATATCCAAAAAAATGGGGATCGGGCATTATAGTACCAATTTTCAAAGGGGGAAATACGGAGGAAGCAAAAAATTACAGAGGCATTACACTGATTAATGTTATCGCGAAAATATATTCACAAATACTGCTCAATCGTTTAACAAAATGGTCTATTAAACATAATAAAATACTCGACAATCAATTCGGTTTCCAAAGGGGAAAGTCTACGATAGACTGTATCTTCTTATTACATTCCATCATTGCCAAATCTCTTTCAGAAAACAAAAAGGTCTACTGTGCTTTTCTAGATTTCGAAAAATGTTTTGATAAACTTGATAGACTATCAATATTTAGAAAACTTTTGTTAGAAAAGGTGAGCTCAAAATTTGTAAAAGCTATTCAAAGTATGTATAACACAGTAAAAGCAGCTGTTAGATATAAAAACCAAGTTTCGCCGAGCTTTGATTCAAATATAGGCGCAAAACAAGGTGACCCCAGTTCCACATTGCTATTTTTATTCTTTGTTAATGATATATTGAGTAATATCAACTCTGATATAGATGGTCTTTTTACTACCGATGACATAAAAATATTTATTTTACTATTCGCGGATGACACAGTGTTATTCGCTCATACAACTACAGCACTACAGTCTATGTTAAATGATTTGCATAATTATTGCGAAAATTGGGGCCTCAAAATAAATACTAATAAGACGAAAATCATGATTTTTGAACTAGGAAGACACACACAATACAATTTCACATATGCAGACACTGTATTAGAAACTGTAAAAACTTTTAAGTATTTAGGTATAAACTTATTTAAGAATGGTCACTGGCACCGTACCCAGAAAAAATTAGCACAACACTCTTTGTTTGCATTACACAATCTATTTACAGTTTTTAACCAGTTAGAATTATCCATAACTGATAAATGTAAACTTTTTGACACTCTAGTCGGATCTGTTTTGAATTACGGTGCAGAAGTTTTCGGCTATAACGACGGAAAAGATATAGAAGTAATACATTGCAAATTTCTCAGGAAAATATTGTGTGTCAAAAAGTCAACAAATCTAGACGGACTGTATGGAGAAACAGGGAGACACCCAATGCAAATTCAGCGAAAATTAATTCTTATAAAATACTGGTTAAAATTATTATCTTTAGACAACGATTGTTTGCTAAAACGCATATACAAAACATTAAACACTGACGCAGATAATGGGAATTCGTATAACGGGAATAACTGGGCATACCAAATTAGACTAATTTTAAACGAAATTGGCATGTCAAATTTATGGATAAACCAAGATTACACTCAAATTAATTTTCATCTAGTCAAAAATAGAATACTTGATATATATAAGCAAAGTTGGTACGCAAAGGTTAACAATTCGAGTAGACTGTCATCTTATGCAATTTATAAACATACTTTTGAGATGGAAAAATACCTTAAACATGTAAACACTAATAAGTACAAAATATCGCTCACAAAATTTAGGCTATCGTCACATAACTTAGAAATAGAAACAGGGAGACATAATAACATACCGAGGGAAAATAGAACTTGTCGACAGTGTAGCATGAACGTCTTAGAAAACGAATTCCATTTATTGTTAGTTTGTCCAAAATATTACAGCTTACGTAGGAAATTTCTAAAATCGTATTATTGCCGTTGGCCAACGATACAGAAGTTTGAAAATTTAATGTCTTCTACAAATAAGCACATACTTAATAATTTAGCGAAATTTATATACTTTGCTTTTAAAGAAAGAAACGACACGTAAAGTTGTTTTTTTTCAAGGTGTCTTTAACAGTTCGTATATATATTTTATACTTTAACAGGATACGAATTACTTCACATTTTTACAAGAATATACTTTGCCCTTGCAACAGGGACAGTTATAATTTGTTAAAAATAGACAAAATGATTAAAAAAAATACAACAGAAATAGGAATAGTTTTTAGTGGTAACAATAGACATAATTATTAATTATTAATGCAGTAAAACTTTCTCTGAAAAGATTGTGTATTTCATTGTCTTGTTATTTGCTCCACACATGTATGTATTATTTTGTAATTGGCTATAAATGTAAATGTCATTTTATGCCAAATAAAATATATGTTATGTTATGTATGTTATGTATTTGTTAATCAATTATAATTAAATTTCACAGAAGTATGTATTATGTGTTGAATTAATAATATTCTAAATTTGAACGAAATCTGCAAACAAATAATTCAGTTATACCGAATTATATAAGTGTCGGGTTAGAAGTGGCTCCTAGTGTATATATCTTTTAATTATATTTCAAAGTATGACAAAAGCAGAACTTGCGAGAAAACAAAATAACAAAACTATACCGAAACAACAGCGAGGATCACAATAAGCCGTCCCATCGCACTAATTGCAGTCACTGCAAATAAAAGCGTTTATTTGGTGATAAAGAAGATACGATATTACATTAAATTTCAGAGATATTTACTTCATGTTATTGATAGAGAAAATGAAAAGCATTACACGATTCAAAATGTCCAAGTCTTACCTTTTTCAAACTTGAAGATAATATTCAAAATATTTCACGGTGAAATCACAACTTCTCTCCTATCTACTCGATATCTCTTCAACGAATGACGCTCAGATAGTATACTTTGACAAAGACCAAATTACAGATAAAAAACGTAATTACAAACGTTCGAAACAGCTTTCTTGAACGAGAGTTCGCGCTTCGTATTCTGGAGGCGGGGTTTTGGAATTTTGGTACAGCCTATAGGAGCCAATCAGACAGCATGAAAAGATAATGGCATCACGTGAAGCAATCAAAATGATCAAACTAAAAACAGAACGGAAACAAATAATGTAAGGACAATAACAGCTTGAAACAGCAATGCATTGATATTTTTGTAGTAATTATACAGTTTTCCTATATGTTAGTCATCGGCTTTTGATTGCGAGTTGCAATAAATCCCAGGGCGCATTCAATCTACGCCATTACACTGCTTTACAACCCTTTTTGACTTTCGGGAAGTGGACATGCGTCTCAACGACGGGTGGCAGAAGTGAGAAGATAAACACTATAAGGCGAAACACTACAGCAACTGAAAAGAAATCTCGTTCTTCAGACCATGCCAACAGATATACATGTTCTTCAGACCTTGCCGTCTAAGGAATAAAATGTTCTAAGGGTACCTCTATTAATGTTTTAGGAAGAGAAGGCCAATAAAGTGACTGCATTTAGGGACTTCTTTAAAAGGTATAGGCTAGAGGATGATTATTTCTTGTCTCGGATTATCACCACTTTTTTGTATCTATTCGACTCCGAGAAGAAACTAAACATCTGTCCCGCGTTTGCTACTAACCATATATTCTTACAAGTAGTGTATATACGTTATCAATCATTGTATGTGATTTGGTATACTTGTGTAATATACCGGGTATATCGATTTTGATGTGTACATAATTTTGTTATTTTCTGTTGAACAGTTTTAGAACTAAAATAAAAGTCCATGTAAATTTGGATCACCCTTCCATATTTCAAAACTTTCGATTTGAAAGCAATTTTAAGATTGACTTTCAAACATTAGCAACCGACCAAACAAGAAAAGTAATTCAAAACGAGTGGCCAACATTGATATAAGAGAGTATAGTCAAACCTGCCTTAAGCGACCACATAGGGGAAGCTGAAATTATGGTCTCTTAAGACAGGTGGTCTCTTAACTCATGATAAATTGCTATCATCTTAAATTACAACGGAGGAAAATAAAGTGGTTGCATATGTCAGGTTGTTGCTTAACTCAGGTGGACACATTACCGTCCTTAACTACATTTACATTAAAGTCCCGCGATCACATTGGTTGTAAAGATTATTGCAGCTCTCATATCACCAAGAAAGAAATCTTATCTTTGTAACTAACTGCTATTTTTCCAAAACTTGGACTTCCTCTGACAAGGGAAATAAGCTGACAGAAGACGTTAAACATATAAGCTTGTTTGTTCCTGTCAAATCATATGCCCTTATATAAGGCTGTAGTCGCCATATTTGAGATTTATTGATCACTACTGAAGCTTTGTTTCTGTTTGTAACCCTGTTAGCAAAGGTATTTTGTTTTCTTTTCTTCTAAAACGGATGAGAAGCAAAAAAAAAACTGTAACTTTTCAAGGAACATTTTGCCTTCATTGCTGACACTACTTGGAACTACTTGGAAACAAACATGGTGAATTCTAGTATCAGCATTCGTGGAGAGTAAAAAATGTATTATAAACCTAATAGAAATGACTTAGTCACACAAAGCTGTCTAAGAAAGCTGCTAAAATTAAGCAAGGGCTGATCAGCATGGCTGTCATCGATAACTGTGAACTTGAGACCGTCAGTCTTCTCTTGCTATTATATAACAGCGCTTAGTTATCGATTACGAGTAGACAGAACTGTAAAATTATAATTTGACAATATGACCTAGTTTTTTGGCTACACGTGTTTCAGATTCGATACTGACCTATAAATCACCAAGACAAATATTCTTACTAATTTTCACGATACTTGAGAAAAAATGTGACCCAAGAGTGTTTCGATGTTTTTCTATGATTTGACTGGGTGACTTTGTTTTTCAACTCACGTGATCCAGTTTCGAACATTGTCTACATGTCATCAATACATACAGTCTGACTTACTCTCAAGATAATTGGGCAAAATGGGTCCACAAGATTTTTCGAGGGTTTGACTGGGTGACATAGCTTTTGACTCCACGTGACCCAGTTTCGACCTGACCTAGAATTAATCAATACATGTACATACATTCTGACTTATTTCAAGACAATTTAGAAAAAATGTGGATTCTAGAGTGTTCACAAGTTTTCTATTCCTTGATTGAGTGACCTAGTTTTTAAACCCACGTAACTGAGTTTCGCTAAACACTTTGTGGACGATCGAAATTAATATCGAATATTAATACATGTACATATCTATCAACATGTGATAGAAACGTGTTTCTGCGGCTTAAACAGATCGCCTTCCTGACTTCTTCATGATTCGCTATCAGTAACACATAAACAAAGTAGATACTTTATTTTTCCCGAAAAATATATCCTAACCCTGTGACCTTGACATTGACTAGTGGCCCCTAATTAGCATCCGTCAAGGGGCTCAAAAGTATAGAGCGGACACAAATTGTTAGTGATGAAGGGCTGACAGATTGATTAACAGACGGACGAAGACCATTGAAAATTAAATATTTGAAATTTGATCCCCGGGCAGAGCCAATTTCAACAATAGGGGCAAACTTTGAACAAACTTAAGTATAAATAAAAAGAAGAAGTAACAAAGTTACAAATGCAGTAATTCTATCCTACTCAATGAAATATACACACTATAATTTGAAGTAAATTACAAATTATAGATTTTGTTCACCTTGAATAACATCTGTTTACCATTTTCGTCCCATGTGATATATTAACAATAATTCCTAGAAGTGTTGTTATAACCTTCGATAAAATTTACTCTATATCTCCATGTGCTGAACATCTGTGTCAATTTATTTTAAAATCCTTCACATATTATAGAGTTACAATGCGAACATGAACATGCGCATATATCCAGGATTCTAAAACCGTGGATCTTTTGGTGTGACCTTGAATTTGTTTAAAGAATTAAAGTTGTTAACTGTTGAAGATCGTCACAAGTTTCACATGGCTACTATGACTTATAAGCTCTTCATAATATGGCACCTTCGTACATATGTGAATTAATTAGAATTTCTGAAAATAAAAGGTATCATTTACGTTCTAGCTCAATTGGTATGTTAACACATACTAGATCTCGAACTGAATATCTAATTAATTTAGTGCCTTGCATATTAAACAGAAGCCCAATAGTGCCACTTTGTTTGTTTTTTTAATTGATTTTTTCAACATAACTAAGTTGAAAATTCAAGATAGAAAGTTGAATATTCAAGATACTAAGTTGAAAATTCAACTTACTAAGTTGAATATTCAACTTACTAAGTTGAATATTCAAGATACTAAGTTGAAAATTCAACTTACTAAGTTGAATATTCAAGATACTAAGTTGAATATTCAACTTAGTAAGTTGAATATTCAAGATACTAAGTTGAATATTCAAGATACTAAGTTGAAAATTCAACTTACTAAGTTGAAAATTCAAGATACTAAGTTGAAAATTCAACTTACTAAGTTGAAAATTCAAGATACTAAGTTGAAAATTCAACTTACTAAGTTGAATATTCAAGATACTAAGTTGAATATTCAAGATACTAAGTTGAAAATTCAACTTACTAAGTTGAATATTCAAGATACTAAGTTGAATATTCAACTTACTAAGTTGAATATTCAAGATACTAAGTTGAATATTCAAGATACTAAGTTGAAAATTCAACTTACTAAGTTGAAAATTCAAGATACTAAGTTGAAAATTCAAGATACTAAGTTGAATATTCAAGATACTAAGTTGAAAATTCAAGATACTAAGTTGAATATTCAAGATACTAAGTTGAAAATTCAACTTACTAAGTTGAAAATTCAAGATACTAAGTTAAAAATTCAAGATACTAAGTTGAAAATTCAACTTACTAAGTTGAATATTCAAGATACTAAGTTGAATATTCAACTTACTAAGTTGAATATTCAAGATACTAAGTTGAATATTCAAGATATTAAGTTGAAAATTCAACTTACTAAGTTGAAAATTCAAGATACTAAGTTGAAAATTCAACTTACTAAGTTGAATATTCAAGATACTAAGTTGAATATTCAACTTACTAAGTTGAATATTCAAGATACTAAGTTGAATATTCAAGATACTAAGTTGAATATTCAAGATACTAAGTTGAAAATTCAACTTACTAAGTTGAAAATTCAAGATACTAAGTTGAAAATTCAAGATACTAAATTGAAAATTCAACTTACTAAGTTGAATATTCAAGATACTAAGTTGAAAATTCAACTTACTAAGTTGAAAATTCAAGATACTAAGTTGAAATATAACTTACTAAGTTGAAAATTCAAGTTACTGATTTTAGTACTTAGTATCTTGAATTTTCAACTTACTAAGTTAAATTTTCAACTTAGTAAGTTGAATTTCAATTTAGTATCTTCAATATTCAACTTAGTATCTTGAATATTCAACTTAGTAAGTTGAATTTTCAACTTAGTATCTTGAATATTCAACTTAGTAAGTTGAATTTTCAACTTAGTATCTTGAATATTCAACTTACTAAGTTGAATATTCAACTTAGTAAGTCGAATTTTCAACTTAGTAAGTTGAATATTCAACTTAGTATCTTGAATTTTCAACTTAGTAAGTTGAATTTTCAACTTAGTATCTTGAATATTCAACTTAGTATCTTGAATATTCAACTTAGTAAGTTGAATTTTCAACTTAGTATCTTGAATATTCAACTTAGTAAGTTGAATATTCAACTTAGTAAGTGGAATTTTCAACTTAGTATCTTGAATATTCAACTTTGTAAGTTGAATTTTCAACTTAGTATCTTGAATATTCAACTTAGTATCTTGAATATTCAACTTAGTTGAATATTCAACTTAATATCTTGAATATTCAACTTAGTAAGTTGAATTTTCAACTTAGTATCTTGAATATTCAACTTAGTATCTTGAATTTTCAACTTAGTATCTTGAATATTCAACTTAGTATCTTGAATTTTCAAAACAATTATGTTGAAAAAATCCATTTAAGAAAAACAAAGTGGCACAAATGGGCTTCCGTACATTATACACCTTTTACTTAGTGGGATTTTAAATGAAATAGAAATGAAAAATTGTTTTCTGATGAATTAAGCGTAAGAAATATATCGTCAATATACGTCTTATTTTTAAAATGAAACATAAACATTACATAACGGAATTGTTTGATATTTCATGCAATAACATAAAATTCTTAGATGAAGTGCACTGCTTCAAGAATTTTACTTTTCCCAGTGTTTTTAGGTTATCTCAGTTTTACCTTTTTTTCAAAATGTTCCCACATAACATAAAAAAGCTGTCAATAGGCCACAACCATATATGCACGAAGGATATACTGTTAAGCAGCGTGAGCCCTTACTGCACCTAGCACATACCGGATAAAAGAAATGATAAAAAACCGGGAGTCAATCTTCCTTCCCACACGAAATGGGTCATATAGATACCAAGGCCAGTATGGCTCTACCGAGCCAAATAGGACTGAAAAAAATTCGTTCAATTTTCAAAGATTTTCAAAAAATTTCCACAAAGTTTTATTTAAATTGCTTTATCAGTGTGATAGATATGGCTGTGGACATAATGTTGTTTGTCTTTCTTTGAGGTTAGCCCAACCCGCATCCTCTCTTGGACAATGCCAATTGTTAAAGGGATCGGACCATCGTGTAGAAAACACTTCGTATTTCTTTCTGTCTTCCATTTAGTCAAATCCTACTTAGGACATAGACAACACGAATGTTAAAGAGATTTGGAAAACAAGGAATGAAGTAAGACTGGTTTAGAACAGTTAATAATAAAACAAGTTTACTTCGTAAAATATGTGTCCAATGTTAAACGTTTTAGGAAACCCAGTGTTCGATTTGCGTTTTTGTGATTTGTCTATATGCTCATTCATGATAAGTCATATGTTATTTTTATGAGCAAGTATTTAACTGAAGAAACTGTTTCTAAGATTGTGTAATATGTATTTTGCATTTATAACTGATCTGTGTTTGGTGATCTGAAAAACCTGGCATTTTGTTGGATTGAATTTCAGATTCCATTTTTATTCCCATCTGGTGTAAATCTTGTTGTAGTAGATTGTAATGAGAAGAAACAGACTGTGATGACGAGAGATCGAAAGCAAAGAGCAATGAGATGGACGTTGTAAATTGTAACATATTCAAGAAGATCGTTAATATAGATAAGAAATAGGAGTGGCCTAATATATGGAACGCCTTTACTGTCTTATTATGTTGTATTGTATTATACGCAGTGCATTTTTATGTATACGAGGTACAAATTTCATTTGACATGGTACATGCATATTTAGATGGGGTCACTTTTTTGTGATATGCAGTGCTTTTTCTTTTATATGTGGTGGTTATTTAATAATATGCAGTGCAAAAGTGTGTGTATACAGTAGAATAACCATTATATGTTGTACAAACAACGTTATATGCAGTACAAACAACATTATATGCAGTCAGTTTTTCGATACATGGGGTGGTTTTTTTATTATTTGCAGTAGTTGTACCTTTATACGTTGTATGTTGATTAATATATGTGGTAGATGTTTAAATGTATGAAGTGATTTCGTTTCAGTGTATAAGTGGTGAAATATTACTTATACTAAGATAATAAACCAATATGTGCGGTGCATATGTCAATATACATGGTGTCAACAACTTTGTATGCAGTAAATTCCTTTTAATTATGTTTGGTCCAAACAACTATATAAGCTGTACATACGGCATTATATGCGGTGCTTTTCCCATTTTATGATGATGATACTTAAAGACAGTCTCTAAAAATACTCTCGGCGGAAATTAGCGAGTGAGCTAAGAAAAATTTGCCATGACACCGTACATTCAACATCGAATAGCGCTTGCATGTACCTTAAAGATTGTTTGTCTGCATGGTCACATAACCCATGGATATTTCTAAAGTACTGCATATTTGAGATATGGACTTTAATGTAGTTTATACAAAACTTTAACCAGAATTTCTTAGTCGAAAAAAGGGGCCATACTTTGCATTATCTGCAAGATAAAGTGAATCTAGCATGTTCATGAGTTGCGGATAATGAAATCCCATCAACGGGCTGAGATACGTCCAAAAAACGAGGCTCTGCCGAGTTTTTTGAGACGTATCTCAACACGAGGATGGAATTTCCTAATCCACAACTCAATGGACATGGTAGATTTATTTTCTCACTGTTTTAATCGCATTTTCATCGCAGAGACAAGAGTGATGCTTTCTCGTTACATTATTCTATTTTATTCCGTGTATTGCACAGTAATACTTACTTGAGCCGAAGCACTCTCTATCCGCTACACAAAACAATTCAAACATAATTCCCTGTTAAAATCTGCATTGAATAAAAAAAAGAAACAAACACTTCGAATCAATATTATACAAGAAACAACAGTGTAATCAAATAGCTGTTTCAAATCAATTCTTTAAAACTGTAAACTTCAATTTTACCTATTCAAATTTCAATGTAAATGTTTAGATTGACTTTGGAATTGAAGATACCACCGTTAATAGTGCTTGCCTTGACCGTATAGTAAAAACTCGGCATATCATATAACCTAAGTGTAAAAACAGGATGGGGATGGAAAAATGAAATCAACTTTTTCTCGAATTTTACTTCAAAACTGCTATAGATGGATAGAAAATGATCTAACTAAAAAAGTGAATACCAACAACGCTATATTTATCTCAAAAATAAAAATTTTACAGTCATTTTTCGATTTTTATGTGATGTGCTGGCTTTTCATAATTTACGTAAAATGAGAGTAAGCGGTCAAGGGTAAGGTTTTCTACCACCGGTAAATGAGCGGAAATATGTATCTCATAGGTGAGAAAGAGTTAAGTTATTTAAATAGGTGTGATGGTTTGGAAGCCTTGTTTAAAATTTAATACATTCATATGGAACGCCTTTACTGTCTTATTATGTTGTGTTGTATTATACGCAGTACATTTCCATGTATACGAGGTACATATTTCATTTGACATGGTACATGCACATTTAGATTGGGTAACTTTTTAGTGATATGCGGTGCATTTTCTTTTATATATGGTGGTTAACCATTATATGTTGTACAAACGACGTTATATGCAGTACAAACAGCATTATATGCAGTCAGTTTTTCGATACATGAGGTGGTATTTTGATTATATGCAGTAGTTTTACCTTTATACGTTGTATGTTGATTAATAGGTGTGGTAGATGTTTCAATGTATGAAGTGCGTTCGTTTCATTGTATATGTGGTGAATTATTACTTATACTAAGATAATAAATCAATATGTGTGGTGTATATGTCAATATACATGGTGTTAACAACTTTGTATGTAGTAAATACTTTTTAATTATGTTTGTTGCAAACAGCTTCATAAGCTGTACATACGGCATTATATGCATTATGATGATGATACTTGAAGACAGTCTCTAAAATACTCTCGGCGGAAATTACCGAGCGGTCAAGAAAAACTTGCTATGACACCGTACAGTTAACATCGAGTAGCGCTTGCATGTACCTCAAAGATAGTCAAGATATTGAGCATAAACCGATTTTCTATCTTCAGTAATGGTGACCTTGACCTTGTACAGACCGGCACAAAAAGCAATCCCAAAGCGAGCTCTTCAAATGTTCTTACTAGACATCAAGTAGTTACTGAGATATGGACTTAAACATATGTCTAAGTCGAAAAATAAAGAGCCATAATTTGCATTGATAAAGTTATCTAACTTGATTATTGACGTAGATGTGATGACTGGGAAACCTTATATAAAGTTTAAATGCAATACCACAAGTAATTGAGATATGGACTTTAAAGCTGCTCGCTCTCAGATTTTGGCGCAAAAATAAAGTTCTTCAAACTGTATGAAAATCATATTTTAGAAGAATAGTCATATAAAAAGGTTCAAGTACAAATTCCTGTAATGTATATCTGTAGATTTGAAATAATACGCTTCCAAACTGGAAAGCATTTCACGCTTTTGAAATTCCAATATAAACATATACATGTAGAGTAAAAACATATTCAATCGATTTTTGCAAATTCCTACCTAGATTTTTACTTGTGTTATTCATTCTAGCCTTTAGTTTTATGTTCTATATATTAGTATATCATTGTTGAAAATTTAATTTTCTCAACGACAACTGTGAGCGAGCAGCTTTTATGTAGTTGCATGCAAAACTTTAACGAGAATTTCTTAGTCGAAAAAAAGGGCTATACTTTGCATTATATACAAGATATAGTTATCTTACTTGATTATTTAAGTTTCAATACAATACATTAAGTATTTAATGAGATATGGACTCGGTAGTGCTATACATTACGCACGTCTATGGTTGATGACGTGACTGCTATTTATAGTGATATTGATCTGTTTTACTCGGTATTTTCCGGAAAAATAATTACGGAGAATGCCGGAAAGTATGATCATCGTAATGAAAAATGCACCGCATATAATGCTGTATACACCATGTATATAGTAGAATGGACCGAACATGTCATTTGTACTGCATATAATGTTGTTTGTATTGCATATGACGTTGTTTGCACACGATATAATGGTTATTCTACTGTATCTTCAAGTGGTTGCAATGCAAATTATTAAATAACCACCATATGTAACGGAAAAGGCACTGTATATCATGAAGAATGTACCATGTCAAATGAAATATGTACCTTGTATACATGAAAATGGACTGCGTATAATACAATACAACATCATAAGACAGTAAAGGCGTTCCATACATTCAGCAGTTAATGAGATACGGATTTCGGTAGCGCGTCTATGCTTGATGACGTAGCCGCTATTTATATCTATCTGCTTACTCGGTATTTTCCGGCTAAGTAATTCCGGAGAATGCCGGAAAGTATGATCATCGTAATGAAAAATGTACCGCATATAATGCTGTATGCACCGTGTATATAGTAGAATGGACCGAACATAATAAAAAAGAAGATGTCGTTCCGCCATGTATATTGCCAAATGCATTGCGTAGAATGTTTTTTTATGAACAAATAAATAATAATTCACCACGTATAGAATTAATCGCAAGTACTTCGTATATTTAAACATCTATCACACCTATTGAACAACATACAACGTATAAAGGGAAAACTACTGCGTATAATCAAAATACCACCACATGTATCGAAACATTGACTGCATATAATGTCATTTGTACTGCATATAATGTCATTTGTACTGCACATAATGTTGTATGTATTGCACATGACGTTGTTTACACACCATATAATGGTTATACTTCTGTATATACACATTCTGGCACTGCATATGATTAAATAACCACCATATATAACGGAAAAGGCACTGCATATCATGAAAAATGTACCATGTCAAATTAAATATGTACCTCATATACATGCAAATGTACTGCGTAAAATACAATACAACATGATAAGACAGTAAAGGCGTTCCATACTAATAGCCGAACGTGGCGGCTGGTATGGTACTAGTTGTTGAGTCATTTACCACTACAGACTGTGATCTGTTCTGTTCTCTACGAAACCTTTGATCCTTTTGATAGTTTGACCCCTTATGCCATAATAAAGCAACTTGTACAGTAGTTTTCATGGTTGACCATATCGAGGACGTTAAGAAGACGTATTAAATCAATTTGACTTCTTTGGTTTTCGGACTGGAGTATATCGTCTAATAACATTAGGAGTTGAATTTGGCATGACCCGTTTACCTCGGATACCATGTTGCAATTCATAGAACAGATTTGATTTTATGATACCTGATGAGACAATGTGTTCCACGGTTGTACACAGGATGCTGGGAAGATAGATAGGGTGGTAGGAAAAACAGTAATAGTTAAAGAAATACCTTCCTTAAAAACTTTTTAACCTTTTTAAATCCGTGTCCTAATGCTTTTCTTATAAATGGGGGTACATTTGCCATTTTCCATATTTCGGGTAGGGTACTTGTCTGCAAAGTTCAACTACGATTAGGTCCATGTATTTACTTGTTTTAATGTATACGTTTATAATTTGTCAAATTTTGTCTGGTCTTGCAGACTATTGAGGGCTAAGGTAAAGACGGTTTGAATCTGTTCATTTAGTATGGCAGTGTTTTGTTGGTATATATTTTGTTGAGTTTTGAGTGAATCAATTACAGTAGAGTCTTGTCTTGAGTGTTTAAGAAAGGAAATGTCCTATATACATGTATATCATGAGAACTAATGGGCATGTCCACGTATGCTTGACATTACTGAATTACTAAAATGCACAAATGAATACACTTTGAGGACGTAGCCAATTTCATTTATCAAAGTTTGATAAGAAAACAAATCTTTTATTTTAACTGAAAGTAAATCTACCGGAGAGTTGCCAGTAAACAACTGATATATTTTTCGAGACAATACCATAGTATAAATGAAAACCTGCACGTATCAGCGTTAACATTTCTAGAAATTAACAGTTTCATTTCATAGGTTCAGCGTTTAGAGGGAAGTAAATGAATGTTCAATCAGTTTTAATTTGTCAATGTCAGCTCCCTTGGCATGTACTGATATTTGAAATTTTCATATGTGATTTGTATGAATAAACTATATCTATGTAATTGACGTTTAAAGGTAATATAAGATAACTGACAAGGAACACTGGTTTCACGAGTAGACGGTACAGAAATAAATTCAGTTACAAAATATTCTTAACAAAATTGAAAGTTTCTCTGATAAGGAAAAGTTAAAAGGGAAAGTTAAAGAATTTCTTTTTGACTTGACAGTCTGTTAAATGCTATTGATGTGTGTCAGAAAAAGGTCTAAATTTTTGGTATTTACATAGCTTTATAATAGAAAAAACAAGATGGCCACGATGGCTCTATAAGAGACGACACACAAACAATAAATATCATGTAGACGATGCAACTTTGTTCAACAACACAAAATATATTCTGTTTGTAATTTAATGTGTGTTTCATAATTCAGATTTACAGTTTATTACTGTGTTGAAAGATGTACTAGAGGAACTAAATCACGTTATTTCATTTCATTCCGATGAACCATTAATCATATATGAGGAGTGACCAAACAATCATTTCTGTCATTTACTATTTCGAAACTTTATGTGCATTCCTACAGCTTTCCTAATACAAGATAGAAAATGATGAAAAAGTGTGTTTTCTTAACAAAATCAGAATTAGTTCCTAAGATCAAAACTTGTAAGATTTTCATTGTAACTGCCAGATGGCACTATATATTATAATTGCAATTATTAAATACTTCCAATTATTTTTATTGGTAGAATTATATTTAACAATAGCTCAGTATGCTGCTTTTGCTCGCATCTAAAACTGACAAAGAAACTTTGATAAAACCTGAATCTGTGTCGGTATTCGGAAATAAAGAGAGCGAGTTATGCCAGATTACTACAAAAAAACCTCAGCTGGAACTTTTAAATCTCTTCGGCAAATTCAAATTGCAGGGCACATTTGTACAGTTAAAGTGAGTACTTGTATTGAATACAGACTCAAAACAAACTTAAGCAATAAACATCACGCAAGATGGAACAGAAAATAAATAGGAGACTGGGTGATTTTATTCTAAAATTTTAATTGAATGACATGAAAGAATGTTAACGCAACAACTGTTTACAATAAATCACGTGTCCAGCTGTTTTCCAACAATTGTATGTTTCAAACATATTAATCATAACACCGAGAAAAAAAGTTCGTTCTGAAGAGCAATATCCGAAGTTCTCTTGAATATTTGCTTATCTCTGTCACATACGAATGTAAGGTT